>JAAGNO010027077.1:10811-40952 GCA_033439905.1 Ceryle rudis
TAGAGAAACAAAAGACACTTTTTTTCTTTTTTCTTTTTTTTTTTTCCCCTTCTTTTTTTCTTTTCCCCTGGCTTGATCCAAATGCCTTGGTAACCTTTTTCTTTTAATTAAAATTATTAAAAACCAAAGGAAGTGTAAAAAAAAAAAAGAGATAGATACAGTGTGAAAACTACATGTTTATGGTATTTTAAAACATTTATATTGTATGTGGTGTATGCCTGTGGATCCTTGTTGTCTTGATGCCTTTGTAGGCTAACTCTTGATTCTAAACCAGCTTCTTGATTCAGTTTAGGCAAGTACTAAATAAAACCCAGAAATTTCCTCCTTCAAGAATGATTATTGCTTATCTTTAGTATCCAAAGCAATATGACACTTTTTTTTTTTTGTCTAAGTGTAAGGAGATCAAACAGGATTCAGCTTGCCAAACTACTTCTGTAAATGTAATTTAGCAGAACAGAGTTTGTGTCTTGAGGATGGTTGATGTGAAAAGTTGTGGGGGCTTTTTCATCTATCTGGGCTTCTTTTTAAGCTTTGGTATTGGGCTTGTAATCTTTCAAAGTACCTAGTTCAAAATTGTCTTTAGACACTGTACCTGGACAGTAAAAGAAGAAATGACTCAAAAGGAAGCAAGATACCTGGCTTGCTCCTGCATTAGCTTTTGAATATACTTCTGGGCTTCTATTAATTTTCACTCTTTGGAAAAAAAATGATCCGACGAAGGTGGTGACCTTACTGTCAAACCTGAGGATCAGTAGGCTAGACCATTTTGATCTTTTCTGGTAAATGGTTTTGGACGTTTGGATATTCTATTCTAGAATTGCTGCCTTTGAGAATAGTTTTGAGAGCTGACTTGTGTTAGCTGGAGTACCCTGAATCATTATAGTTGTTAGAGCAGGTGTCTTGTAATGGCTTTGCAGATCAACCATTATGTGGGTTTGTTATTTACTGTTTCTTTGATTGGGAAGCATGAATGGTGAAGAAAGTCTTTATTGCAGAGAACAAATACTAATCTTTTTCTATTTAGGAAACTGTGATGCCACTTTGTCCCTGTATAAGAGAGCTAGTTGCAGTAAAGCCAGACTGACTGACACCTTCTTAAAAGGAAAAAGTCAAATGCTATTTTTTTTAAGTTGAGAATGTGGTTTTCAGTAGTTCCTTTAAAGCACTCCTCTCTCATTTAAAACTGCTTCAATTCCATACTTTAATTTAAAACCAGCTTTTTAACTTGTTGCGTGGCAACAAATGCCACAGTCAGTGCGAAGCAGCTGTACAACTACTTGCTATTGGGATAAGTGGTGTTGCTGTTTGAGGTTTTTCTTCTAGAGCTTGGTATCTCTGTGGAAATCTTTGAAGATTGATAACCAGGATGAGCACTGTGGTGCTGTACCATACATCAAAACTCCAGAAAAGGAGGAGAGCAGTGAGTTTTGTATAAATCTGTTGAAGCGTGCTAACTTGTGTAATTACATCAGATCACGATTCACCATGTGAAGAAGTTGCAGCAACTTTGTTTCTCTTCTGCTGTCTTTGAAGAAGTTATTTGCCGGTTCAAACAGAGCTCCTTTTGAGATTAAAATTAAGCCAAATAAAGTATGGTTTAAATTCTAGTGCAGGCCAGGTTTTGTTTCAGTGAAGTTGTAAATCAACTTACCACATGAAGGTTTTCCCCAGAGTAAGAGTCACAGCTGTGAATAGGTGGTTGGTAAAATCATAGCCAACAAGCTCTGTACCAGCTGTAGACAGTGGCATGATAATGCTTGTCACAGGTCTTTATCTGTCCAGTTTTCTAAGTAAGCAAAATAAACGTTTTTCTATGGTGGACTTGCAGGGTAGGGATGCTGTTGCACACTTGGTTCAGTTTTGAAGAGTAGAACTAAGGCTCTTGCTGCCAAGAAGAGGTGGTGAGTACTGCCTTCTGGAATTGGCCTGGGTTTAATAGGTTTTAAGTAGGCTTATGGGTAGAAGGAGTTCATGTGATTAGTAGAAGGCATCTCCAGGAAGTACTAATGATAACAAGGCACAAGTAAATTCTGTGTTAGTGAATAGCTCGCACTCTCCTCCCAGGAAGGCCTGGCACTTTGTAACCTTGAACATGGCAGGAAGTAAACTGGCACTGGAGCAGGCTGCCCAGGGAGGTGGTGGAGTCACCATCCCTGGAGGTGTTTAAAAAACACGTGGATGTGGCACTTGAGGCTCTGGTCTAATGGATAGAGAGATGTTAGGATGAAGGTTGGACTCTATGATCCTAGAGGTCCTTTCCAACCCTAATGATTCTATGAAAAGATAAACCTGATGTTACAGGTGTTCAGTTGTTTGTACGGTACAATGAATGGCATTGGCTTTGATTAATGTTTTGAACTTAATGGGTTTTAATGGATGTAAATGAAACAAATTAATGTATTTTAGTTAAGGACTTCTTGGAAATAAATCAAATGCTTTTAATCAGTTACACATAGTAGTTTGTAGATTGACTTTTTTGCTTTTTCACGAGGTTTTCAGCAACTTGGCTAATATATTTATAGTGTGAAATCTCCTGTGTTGAAATAAATTTACTGGCAGGTTTGTAGAAATAAAAAATAGTAGTGGTTGGCATTTTGAGCACACTTGTTTTTCCTGGATCTGTCATTGAAGAGAATGTGGTTGAGAGGGTGCAGTGAGGAAAAAGGGTGAAGAGAGGGTTAGAAGCCCCTGTCAGCCTCTTCCATAGTCTGATTTTCCTCATTTTATTGCCCAATTTCTGCTGATAGAATTGCAGAAGCCTCTTCTACAATAAGCTATTCCAGAAATAGAAACTTTATGCACTTCTGAATCATTACAACAATGATCTGCTTTCAACAATGATCTGCTTTGTTTTTAGTTTTGCTCATTTGTCACTTTTTATCTAAATAGTTTTATTCGCCAAAAATATGGTAAAAGTAGAATTAGGGAACAAATGTTTTTCAGATACAATAGAAGCATTTCCATGTTTATCCAAGGAGGCTTGCTTTACCTCACAGGCCAAAGCTTTCTGAAATCAGTAGTCTGGGAGGGACACATTTCCTTTTTGATAAGAAAACTGTATTTTTTCACGATGTAGGTTTTTTGCAGTATCAGCTCAGAGTGAATTTGAGGGGTAGAAACCAATTAGTCTTGCTGGAAACCAAATAGGGTTCTGTTTTTCAAAATTATTACTCAAATTTGAACAATGACTTTGATCTTCAACTTGGTGAAAGCATGGCCTTGTATGTTGAGATATTTTGAGATCCTCTGAATTGGAAGTTCAAGGCTTTAACAGTTTTCATAGACGTTTCAGATCTCTAGCTTTTCAAAATAATACCAATTGAGACATCTTAAGAGTTGTTGAGTTGCTGTACTAATGACTCGAAATGAGCTCAATTATAAGTGAGGTCATGTTTTGAAAGCGGTACGAACAATAGTAAACACCATTCAAGACCTTGAAAATGTCTTCAGCTACAACAGCAACCAAAATGGAGACCTGAAAGAGTAGGAGAAAGAGGCAGTTTTGTTAGTGTTTAAAAAAAAAAAAAAAAATCTGCTGCTTGGAGACTTGTCCCTTGAATTTTGCATATTTTAATTAACCACCTTAGTATTAGCATACATCTTCACTTAAAAGTTTTTCAAATCAAAGTGTAAATATTCCTAGGATACGAGTTGTTTGCTTCTGGTGTCTGAGGTGGGGAGCATGGGAGAAGGTGGGAAGACACTGCACATTATTAGAGATATTTAAGGAAGAATAGGAAGTTGTCAGAATGAAGAAGGTGTTTTGCCCAATATAATTCCTTAGATGAGGTGGGATGTTGATTGATGGAAGTGAAGTTTAAACAAAAAAAGGAAAACCTGATATGACAGTATCAAAGCAGGCATGAAGTTTTGAAACAGAAACGTGTAAAAACATTTTGGTAGTAGAGGAGAGCATTTTTAAATCTGGAGATGCTAGTGTGTGCGTGTGTGTGTGTTCTCTTGTGGAATTGTAAATATTTTAGCACCTGAATGATCTTCAAAGAAAAATCTACAAGTCAACTGATTTATAAAAGGTAAAAAAGGCTTCTGCTGTAGCATGTCCAGATGGTAATGAAACTTGAAGTTACACTTAGGTTATGCTTTCTTACGATCTCGTAAAGAATGTTATGGGAATTAAGCAACTTGGAGGACTCAAGGGATTTGACACATTTGTGGTCATGGCCTTGTTTGAAAGGATGTGGTGAGCATTCAAAAGATACATCTAAGGATTTCAAAACTCTCCCCTTCAAACTCAAATTTTGTGCATCCCTTAATATCTTTGGGTTTGTACACTTTAAATGTTAGCTGTAACATCCTTAAATCTTGTTGCAAAACCAAATTTATTGGTAACCAATGGAACATTATTATACTGAGGCTCCACATATGCCTCAGGATAATATGAAAGTGAGGAGCAAGAAGCAGCTTATTCATTTAGTTTGTCTTCCTACATTTCCCACTTTTCTTCCTTTGCTCCCTGAAATAAACAAGACTTCCCTTATTTTAGGGATCTTCTTAATTAGATCTTCCTGCTTGATTAGATCTTCTTTTGGAGTATATTTCAATAGAACAAAGATCGGTCTTCTGCTTTCTTTGCTCTCACGTACCACTGACTTTGACTGCTTGTTCTGCTCCAAATTAAACCAACAGTATTGATTGGATTTTACCAGAAATCCTAGTGGAAATTGCTCTTTTCCTTATGCAACTTCCAGGCTTCAGAAGATGCATGAGAATAATTTCTAAAAATAATTAAAAATCCATTTTACGATCATGCAGAATAGCTTGAGACCAGTAGGATGTCTGACTTTCAGTATTAAAGCTCTACTAAGTGAGTTTACTTTTAAAAATTAAAACACATGTTTAAAAAAACCCCAACAACTCAAGTCTATAAAAATAAATTCTTAATGTTATACAATACCTGTCAGGATTGAGGAATTGAGTATCCTAAAAGTGTCAGTAGTGTCTGGCAGAGCTCTACATAAAATACTTCCTACAAACTTGAATTGCTCAAAGAGGATAAGAGGTTTTTCTAGCATTTGATTTGCTTTTAGAGATCATCAGCTTCAGTGAATGTGTTTGGATCTGCCACAGTACCCATCCTTTTTTTTTTTTTTTTTCTTAGCAATTAAATATCACTCAAAACTTGCTGTCTTCACAAAACTAATTCAATTTTTTGAGCAACCAGAAATTGATTTACATTTTTATGGAGCTCAAGCCATTACATTTGCTTCCTTTAGCAAAAAATCCCCAACTTTTTCTGTAACATGTTTTCTAGAAATGCTAAGTACTGGAGTGAGAATAAAATACCCGTAAAAAGACAAACTTCAAGATGGTTAATTAAAGTTAATAAACATTTTACAATGAAAAAAAATATAAAACACAGGCATTACTACTTGTTCTGGTTATATAACCTTTAGAAAGACTAAAAGCAGTACTTTAAATGTTAATTTGTTTTTCTAGCTTTGTGTCATTCCTGAAAATCACATTAATACAGCCTTTTTATGTAATAAATTTAATGTGACATTCCGTTATCTTGTTAAAATGACTGTTGTTAATCTGGAAAAAAAAGTCTTATGAATGTCTCTCATTTAGATTTTCCTCTATTTATCTTTTTTTTTTAGCTGTGTAACTTTGAGCACGAGTAGTTTTAATGAGTGCAAGCTCTTAAAAAGTGCACACTGAAAAATATTCATCAATTAAATTGTCTTGCAGTGCTTTCAAAGCACTAGCAAATAGTTGCAGCCTTGTCTATTAATGGAATGGTTTCAGAACATCTGAAACCCTGTTCAGCCACAGATTGATGATACAAATTTTTGATTATCCTATTAATATAATTCTAAATGAAATCTTTTAAGTGGGTCTTATATAAGAGCTATGCTTGCGTATTTTCTGAATAAACTGGTACTATAGACCCTGAGATGTTTTCTTTCTACCTTTTGGTCATATATTTTCTTTGATATTTAATTAGTGTTTTGCTGTTGACTTCTACATTTCTTTAACATGGCTTCAAAAGTGCTTTAGATTCAAGTTGTTTAGCAATTACCCAGCTCCAAATGAGACCACAGGCTTGCAGTTTTAGTTTTTCTCTGTTTTGGCTCAGCTCACAGAACTCTGAAAGCAGAGCACTTTTAAAATAACCAAATACTCCGCTGCAGTGTTTCTGTGGATGTCAGTTCAGTTTTGTAGGTTCGATGAGAATGTTGTTAAGATAGATTTCCAGCTTTTTAGAAACTGTTCCTTTTTAGGAGTGGCTCTGCACAATACTGAGGGGAACACTATTTCAAATTGAAAGTCTTGATGTTATTGCAAGTTTTTCCTTAAAATTGAATAAAATAGAATAAACCATACGGTGTCATAGCTTATGTCCTGAGTAGTATTAAGAGACTAAAAATTCTTAAGCATTCAAGATAAACTTAACTCAGCTTGAGAAAATGCTAACTGAAAGGTATACTTTGAAAAAATCTTTTTTTTTAATATATATATATACACACACCCATATGCACACACACACATTTGGGTGGGTACGTATTTTTACTGTGACTCCATTGATTTTAATCATGTTTAGACCAGAGATGATTCTGCTTTTAAGATTCAAAGTGGAGAGAAAGGGGACCTACAGTGCTCACTGGCTTTGCTATACTGATTTTTCTAAATCCTAATGATTCAGATCTTGAGCAGAGCTGCTTTAATAGGTATGTAGTGCATATATCTATGAATACTACAATACTGCTTAATTTTATGTATCTTTTTTCCTGGGATTCATTGTTCAAATGACTTAATGAGGAAAAGTATTTCTTTGATGATGATGGATTGCAAAACATTTAATCATTTTATACGTGTTCTGGTAAAAAGGCTTGTGTGCTATGACTGCGGATGAGGATATTTTCACAGTGATCTAAAAAACCCCAACTGAACCCTGCATCTATGTCTAGCCTCTTTTATAGAATTAGCACAAATACAACATGAAGATAACTTACCAATTTTGAGCTAATCATTTATTCAAGGTTACACTTGGCTAGACAGTGCTATTTCGATTAAGTGTAGCTACTTTCTTGCTTTACCCATAGTTTTTATTTTACCTATATTTGTATTTATTCTTTTTCTCTTGATTTGCAGCTCTTTGCAAAAGACAAGCCCCCCAAAGGTCTTTATGTCTATGGAGATGTTGGTAAGTTTAAGTTGCATCTATTTCAATGGAATTTTCTCTAAATGCATGTTTATTCAAATTCTGAAGTGTCTAAATGCTTTACATTTATGTAGCATTATTGCTTTAATGAATTTTCTAGAATTAATATTCTTCTACATTACGATGTCATTTAATGCAGTTACCTCTCTACATTTTGGAAGCTGTTGTGTTGGACTATATTATAATATGTAGGTTTTTTTCCATGTTACCCACTCACTAATATTTAAGTGTGCAATATAGGAATTTGGAAGGTAGTTGAGGGGGGCACAGAGAGAATTTAGACATTCTAATTGCAACAGTGCAGCATGAAAACATACTCCCTTTTCAAAAGGATGTTTTCTGGATGCATATGGAGCTTTTTGTGTAGCATTTTTTGTGTACATCCAGACTACCTCTGTCTGGATCAAAATTTGAAAAACAGAAAAAAAAAATGCAGTTGTTCCAAGTTTTTGAACAGAAAATAAAACTCTTCTTCTCTTGTACTTATTCTGTGGAAGAGTATAGTTTTGTTAGTTCAAAGTCAATCAACAATCATTATTGTTATCAGTACTTACTGTTCTTCAATTAACTACCTGTTAGATGCGTTAGTAATTTTTTTTTTTTTTGAAGGCACAGGAAAGACAATGGTGATGGACATGTTCTATTCTCACTTAGAAGTAGAAAGGAAAAAGAGAGTCCATTTTCATGGCTTCATGCTAGATGTACACCAGAGTAAGTGCAGACACAGGTATTTAGAAGAATTTTATGAAATATGGTATTTATGAAAAGAAGTCTGTCTCATACTCGTATTCCTAGTAACCAGCTTAACTTCAATTAAGTATTTAAGGAAAAAAAAAAAGTAAAAAAAAAATAGAAGTTAAAGTATTTTAGCACTGTCTGTCATATCAGAGTAGATATTAATTGCATATTATTTCTCAAGTATCTCTTCTCAAAGATTCTGTGTACTTGGTTGTATAGAAAACTTGGTTGTATATTTAGGATTAAATCCTTAACTAAGTGTTCTCTGGTTACCAATTAGCTTATATGCAATCTGAAGAAGTCAGTTGCTAAAACTGAAACAGTGAATGCTAAATTCAGTCTGCATTCTGAATAACCAATAACTAAATTGATTATAAATGCAAAGGATAATGAGAACTCTTCTGGTTGGCAAACTTAGTAATACTGTCAGTAATTTAAAGGAAAAGATGATAAAAAGAAGTTCATCCTAAGTTTCAGAAAATTTCCTGACAGGGTGAATAAAGGACTTTGTTTTGATGGAGATGCTGTTTCTAAATTCTATGACATTAAAATCCTGTGACATTATTAAAAACCAATGTAATTTACAAGGGTTGTGACAGCCGTGTTTTTCTTGAGAAGCTTTCAGAAGTCTAAACAACTTCTGACACTTTTAATACCCTCTTTTCTATCATTGTTGGGTTGCTGTTGAGATTTTCTGTTTCCATTTCTTGTCAGTTGTGCCTTAAGAAAGGTAGCTTCTTACCTCAAGACCTTTGTTTTCTGAATGTTTGTTTGCAGTCAGCAGAAATGCAAGCCATGAGACAGTGAAGTATAGATGTAATAATTGTATTTTGTGCCAGGATCATAATCTTTACATATTTAAACATAACGATGTTGCTATGTCTGAATTCTTTTAACTAAATGCATTTTAAGTACAGCTTCAGAGCATGCGATGCAGAGAGCTGTGCCATTGATTTGTAAACACTAAGGGTTTTTCATCCTCAGAGAGAGAATTAAGACAGAAAAGGCCAAATTCCAAAGTGAAACTGAAACTGAAGTCATGAGTTGGAGCAAGATAAAGCTGAAATTTGTGTCAGTTAAAAGAGAAGGTATAGGTGCATAGCATTCAAAGGTTCTCTGATGTTTGTTTTACATTTTTCTGAATGAGAAAACACGAACTGCAGAATCTGTGAGCTTTTAATAGTTGCCTTGCTGTGCTTGAAATCTGTGCTTGAAATCTTGAAATCGGACTAAATTTGAAGTTTTCTTATTTTCACTGGGCTGGGTTACTTTTTATTTGGTAGCTAAATAATTTTGTTTTCTCAGTCTTAGAAAAAGAAATAAGAAATATTTGTTCTTGTCTGTTTTATTAACCGAGGAATACATCGCCTTAAGCAGAGTTTGCCAAAAAGAAAGGCAGGATTTATGACCAAAACATATGATCCAATCGCACCAGTAGCAGAGGAAATAAGCGAAGAGGCTGCTCTCTTATGTTTTGATGAATTTCAGGTAAGAAATAAATAAGAACAAGTACAAGAGAGGCACTATATTACATTTTTAGTGTTTTGTCCCATGATAAACTTTGATTTCTATCTAGTATGCTAATGAGCATAAGACAACAGAACATTTAAAAATTCTGTCTTTGAGGTACAAGATAAGAAAACAGTACTCTTTTTAAATCTTCCTTCCCGTGAAAATTATGTAAAAGTGATGGATTAATTATGTGTTGGAAATCTTTCAATTATGAGCAAACATTTTGGTATAATATTTTCTCTAAAATGCATTAACTTTCTCAGAACTGATTCAAATCATTATGCAAAACTTTATTGCCTCCATCTTAACTAAAAACTTACAAATTGTGGTTTGATTTTGTTCTTTTGTCTCTGACTTTGGCTTTTTTTAGTAAAACTTAAGAGCAACCAAGTTTAAGAGGAGAGATACATTCTAGCCGTAAATCTTGTGCATACGTGCCGCTGGATATACATGGAGTTCTGTTTGACTATTCCAGTCAATATATGTGATACCTGTTGATAACCAGTGCAGGTAGGAGGCAGGTAGATGTCTAATGAACATAGACTTTTTTCTTCTTACAAAAGATTTCTTACTCTTCGCAAGTTTTTCATTCACAGATGAGATCATTATCTATGTCTCGTGTTTTTTTCATGTCAGTCTTCTCCCATAAAAAAACCCAAAACCTCAACACTGTACAAGTTCTAAAATGTCTTTTTGTGGCACTTCCCAACACCCTCTTTCACATTTTCTGTTTGAGTGTCCTTGCACGTGTGAACAACGTGAACTTATTAATGGATTTCAAATGCTGCTTGATCATTTAAATGTGCTTCATCTGGTGAACATGAATACTGGGCTTCCAAGACTTGCAGTATAAAATCTAAATACAGAGAGACTTGTACTTATACTGTGAAGAGATGGGAAGGGCCAGGGGTGTTGGGTAGGAGAGTTAACTGTCGTGACATCAAATGGTACAGAGAGGTATCTTTGCTGTACCATGTGTTAGTCTAAATACCTGCTTTCTGTATAAATGCCTTTTGCTTTTATATCCTGGCATTGCTGTGTTTCCAGACTGTCACATTTTAAGGGGACAGACTCTTGGTAGCTTTTGTTTCCAAATTGATTGCCTGCTCCCTCTGCTGACTTGCTTGAGGTACATCAGTCACTTCAGTTGTAAAATTCACCTGGGTTTTTGTCGGTGGGTCACACTTGGGAAAACCTATAGTTTAAAATATATACCTAAAGACTTCGAATTATTACGTGAATTTAAAAAAATCTACTTGTTCAGGGTGTGTTAATGTTTTAAATTCGCGGGTTTCGGAACAGCTGGATTTCCTGAGTGATTTTCTGTAGCATGGAATGTTACACAGTCTTTGCCTGCTGAAGAGAAGTCCCAGCTTTCTGAAATTTTGCAGAAGTCACTGCATTTGGAGTAAGAAACATTCTGTTTAGGTAGCCCCAGAGTAGCATAGTGACTGGCAGAGCAGCTCACATGATGACACGTTTAACATTGATAATAAGGAGCTATACCTGATTCAGCATGTTTCCAGCTCATTTCCCCAGTGGAGATAATGGCTAAGTATCACTGCAGTCTGATCCATGTGTTTAAAGAATTGATAGATTGAAATGAAACTGGAAAAAGATGGAGACCCCGGACATATACTGCTTTAACTTGCAGACAAAGCAGCTACTGTCTGTTTTGAAAGATGGAAGGTCAAGTTAGGTCTCTATTACTTTAACAACAGACTTGTCTGTGGAGGAAACATAAGAAAACTACTGATATTTGCTTTAAACAGATCAGGTTTCTTTCAAATACCTGTTGGGGAAAAAAAAAAAAAAAGGATAATAAGCTGGATTTATTTATTCTAAGGTCAGACACGCAGACAAGTGGTATTGTAAAAGGGACAGCAAAAAGTATTTTTAATGCTCATATTTTAGAGGAAACCAAATGCAGAACTTCGAAACCAAATGCAGAACATCAAAAGAGAAAAGCATTGCCGAGGTTGCACATTCCTCTTCAACAGTGGGCTGAAGCAAAACAGAAGTACTCTGAAGTGAGTCTTGTTGCAAAGCCTAGAGAACTGTCGAACAAGTGGAGAGCTGACTAATTGATGTAGAAAAATATTTCAGTATTTTTTAAAGTAGTTTTGTGTGTGCCAGAGTTTTGTGTTTCACATTAAGAAAAATAACTACGGTGTCTTAAATGTTTGGGTTTGCAAATACTGTGCGATGGCACTAAGCTTCAGAGTTTGTCCATTCTGAAGCAGATTTTACATCATCATTTGCCTGAGCCACAGGCTCTTGGGTTATTTAAACACTGCTATTTCTTACTGATCTTTGTCAATTCACTATAAATACTGTTTTCTTTTTAAATCAGAGAATTGTTAAGACATTCTAAAAATGTGTCCTCCTTTTGAAGCAAACCCCATTTGTAATTATAACTTTGATGTTTCAGAACACAGAGGTAGGCCAATAAAAAGAGACTAGTTGTTATTTAGTGATCAAATAACTATACACAGGTAATTAGAAGCTTTAATTTTGGCATGTGGCTGTAACTGATGTTGGTATTGATAATGAAAACAGAATCCCTACTTCTTGATAAGCTGAATGATCATAATGTGTTAGTCTTTATATAACATGGGTACCACTTGGACTTAAAGCAAACTACAATTTAGGGAGTTTTTACTAACCTGCATGCTATTAAAAGCCTCTAATAAAAATTACGCTCTTATTTTTGTGCTAATACTAATTGCTGATAATACATGCTTATGTTTGTCATTCATTACGTGGAACCATACCAATCAGTGGCTGACTGAGTCTTAGGTACTTATACATGTAAATTAACTATTAGTCTAGTCTTTTTTTCTTTTTTCTTTTCTTTTTTTTTTCACTAGTCATAATGGAAAGCAGCGCTAGGTCATAAAAATCTTTTCTCTTAAATGCTAATGAAATTTCTCCATTCTCTCCATTAGCAGGATCTCCTTATTGGTAATTTGTGGCTTTTGCTTTTGTTCTCTGTTGCAGCGAATGCTGGATACAGTAATAAACCTGAGGAATGACAATGCTTTAGTTACTGTCTTCTACCTGCTTCACCTTGTACCAATTTTCTCTTTCCCAAGCTGTATTAGATAAGAAGAGCTCATATTCGCAACACAGTTCTCAAAATCACTCTTAATTTTGACAAAAATTTGAAGAGTATTTCCCTTTTTTTTTTTTACAGTGGGTCTAGAAAACATCAGAATTCCACATCAAATAACAGCTTTCATTAATAAAAGAATGTTATAAATTCTTTTATGTGAGCATCACGATTCTTTCCCTCCCTGTTCTCTAAACACAACATGCCGTAATAGTATTTTTAAATAAATAAGTTTGGAACAAAAGTTCCAAATAATACGGTTTTAAAACTTGGGTATTAGGTTTGCTTCTGTGATAGAAGAAATTCACTTGCTCCTCCAATGCACGTACATTTGATTCCTTGTCCCTCTTGTTTTTCAGGAACAGGGGAAGTTCCTAAATTTAGTATTCATAAGAAATAAATTATTGATAAGAAGGTGCATGAGCAGATAATAAAATACAATAGTGAATTACTGTTGGTTTTTGGAATATCAGATCTGAGTGATGTGCAAATCTGAGGGATGTGTTACTGATTGTGTAAAAGTTTGGTTTTGAAAAAGGAAAAAAAAAAATAATAAAAAAAAAATTTCCATATTAATGCATTCCATAGAATTAGTAAGAAGAAATCTTTGGAAGAAGGAAACTGGTGTTCCCATATGGTTCCTTATAAACTTCATTGCTTCCAAAGTAACTGTGGGAAGTGTAACGTAAGTTACACTGCCTTTTACTGTCTCTAGTGTAGAATTAAATTTTTTTGCTACCTAGAGTAGACATTTAGAAATAGGGGAATGATGGGGGATAGGGTAGTGGTAGAGTAAGGGGAAAAAAAAAATTATACTGCTTAAAAACTTTCTGTAGATGTATTAATATCACAGCATATACATCTAAACTGATGGAAGCACAGCAGTCTATCTGCTGTGTGATGAGTGCATACTCTGTGTACCACCCATTTATTTCAACAGAATTGGAGTCCATTTTGATAAATCAAAATGCAACAAGTGTCTATATAATATTGAAAGGGAATGCAGGAGAAACAAGTGTAAGGGTAATAAAGAGGGTTTACTTATTAAGATTGCTGATTTCAGCTGGTGAACTCTGGGCAAATATAAATTACTGCTGTAATGATGGGCTTTTTCAGAAAAAATACTGCATTTTTTTTCATGTGTGCAGAGTGTTTTCTGTTTCCTTTTATTTCTTGGTCCTGTAAAGCAAATGTGTTAAGCTAAACTTAAATATGTAAAGAAACTTTACTTTATGGATTATTTTTTAGTCTCTTTTTTTTTTTTTTTTTTTTCCTCCCCCCTTCCCCCACAGTATCCCTTGTCCTACTCATTTTTATTTTTTTATTTGTTGTTTGTGCCTGAAGGTTAGAAGAGGCTGACTGTGCTGGAAGTGACTGCGTGCCTTTTGATTATTCATGGACAGTAATAGAAGGCACTTAAAAAGAACAATGAAATTGCTTATTTTTGTGATGGGCCATCTGTTGAATTGTTTTTTGCAACAATCACACAATAGTATCTATGTCATATCATTCTATTTTCAACAGCAGCTGATTATGTATAGTTGGCTACTTGTCTTTATTTCTGAAGTCCCATGACCATTTAAATTCACCTCTGCAAACCTTTTCTATTACCTCAAAGGTAATAGAAATGTAAAACAGCCGGTGTGTATTTTCTTTGTCTTCTGCTAGGTTTTTTTTTCATGTTGTTGCTAATTAATTAGGCCTCTGAAATGTTTAGGTCTGTTTTCTGTGTCTCCCACCTGTAGTTTTATAATAGAAGTTAACATGGAATCATTTAGCAATTGGTAAAGAAATGGTGGAGTTCCGCAATAAAGAGTGGGCAAGTTTTGAAAGACCATGGTACATTCACTGCTTATTAATTATCCCTTTTATTTTTTTCTCACCAAGCAGTAATTAGAATCTTTCTCCATGGCTTTCACTAACAAGCATTTTTCCTAGCTACAAAGCCACTTGCAGATCTATTGCGGCAGAAGCTGTAAGCAAGATAAAACAAATGTGTTGTCTTCTACAGGTCACTGACATTGCTGATGCCATGATTCTGAAGCAGCTTTTTGAAAATCTGTTCCAAAATGGGGTTGTCGTTGTGGCAACATCTAACAGGCCGCCAGAAGGTAAAAACAAACATGCTACTAGTATTATCCAAATACAATGAAGCTAAGTATCTTACAAAACAAGCACGTTAAAATCATCCAATATTTAATACTAACAAATTTTCTAGTCCTCAAGAATCTGAGACATTCCAATTTGAGGTGGGTTTTTTTGTGTTCTTAAGGAAGAAAGTCTTACCTCCTTCCTTTTCTCAAACTCAAGGTGTTCCTCCCCTCATCTGCTCCCAAATCCTTCTGTGTTTCCTGGTTCTCTCTGCTGTATCCAAACCAGTGTGGGAACGTTTAGGGACAGGGGAGTTGAGGAGAGGTGATACAGTGCCAATGCTTTAGGTGTATTCCAGGATAGGAAAAGATCATATTCTGCAGAGGAAAGGCGAAATGAGAATGCATTCCTTCCTGGTTTCCAACTTGGAAACTTGCAGACAGACTTGATCTAGTAGGTTAAAGGAGAACCCCTTAGCAAGAGGCAATTTTCACAGCCTACTTTGAGGTCGTTCACTGGGAATTAGGTAAAGAGGTGTTTCAATTCCTAACAGTCATTTTAGATAGAGAATGATTAGTTGGGTAGATCCCGTTACAAAGTTCCCAAATCTGTATGCATTTTAACCAAGTGCTAAGTGTAATTTTTTGCAGGGGAAAAAAATCCTGTTGTAGTATAGCATTAGTAGTTAGCATAATTTCTATGCAACTTCCATGCCACTTTAGATTTATTAATTTCACATGCTTGCAAAAAATACTGAAGAGTGACAATATTAAGTCTACCAGTTATTTTTTCTAACCATATTAATTAGGTAAAAGAGAATCACTAAAGATTTACAAGGCACTTTATCCTAATAAAAAGAAAAGGAAGAAAACCACTCATTTTTACTGGAGGAGGAAGTAATTTCCCACTGGTTTATTTTCCTTTTTTGAGCAAACACGATGAAATCATAACTACTGTAGTTGGGTTACCTACAGATTAAACTGGATGCTTGTGCCTTACTCGGAAGCCATCCATGGGTTTTTTGTAGCACAACTCTTCAAATTCAGGAGAGATTTTTATCGTAACTTGGGGATTGTATCCCACATCTTAAATTGAGATTTCAATTTGTGACCATTATCATTGTATGGGCATTTTTTTAATACCTATTAAGTCAGTGTCAACGTGAAAGACATCCACTTGTATTAGTTACCCAACAGAGAATGACAAGAATGACATCTCCAAAACTGAGCTATGTTGCAGTCCAGGTGCTGGTCGATGCCTGACTCCTCTTTCCTTCTCATTACTCTTTCATGCTCACGGTGTGTGCCTGAAATCCTCTTGCAGGGAAGAGAGTTGGGTTAGTGTAGTATGCTGCAACAAGGTTTAAGACTGAAGGGATTCAGTTCCTGTGGATACAAAGGGGAAAAGTGACTTTTTCATTAGAGAGCAGATGTACCCAGCTGCTGACCACTACTCATATGCTTAACCATGTTAAACTCCTGTCCCAGGGCAATAGGAGAAGTACCACCAAGGTGCAGGGTTTGAGGAATTGTGGCTTTGTTTGCTCACCGAAAGTACTGTTTGTTTTTCTCATCCGTACAAAACAGAGGCATAGTGCTAAACTCACAGACCTATTAACCAGAAGAACTAACAGAAGTAGCTGTCTTACAGCGCTGGTCCATGTTCACTGATGTTTGGAAGTAAATGTGCTATTGATTGCCCTTTTAACATATGTATAACTATCACGATTTGCAGAGTTATGAGAACGATACGTGGCTTCATACAACTTTATTAGCAATTAGGGTGTGGAATCACCCTCACTGATAACTTTGCTAAATGTTTCTGTGTACATATCCAATTTTGTGAAAACCATTTTGTAGGTGTCCTGCTGGTTTCTCGTGCATGTTGTATCCTCTGTCCACCGTGAGGTGTTGGTAAGCTTTAGCCTAGTTGTAGCCTTCGGGCATTATGGGGAATAGAGGTGGTATTAGTAAGCTGGCATGATCTTTGCAGGGAATTTTGGTGACATCTCTGCCAGGTGTCTGTATTCCCATATTTATTCCTCCTGCCAGTCCTAGGTGCTCTCCTGCCTTTTTATAAGGCTTCCTAGCTCGAATGAAACAGGGCAGCCCATCATGCAGTTTAAGTGATAACATTTTCAAACAACAAGACATTCTCTTACAAACGTGTTGGGCAATTGGATAACTTCTAGAGAGATATGTATTAAATACAGAGATAAATAAGATACAAAATCCTACTCTGCCAAATACTTGGGACTTAGCAGTTCCATAGTTCTGGCCTTATAATCATAGCATTGTATACCCAGCATTACAAATACTTCTTTATGTCTTTACTTTAAAACAGATGTTGGTCTTATTTCTTCTGCTAAAACCAGTTATATGTCATTAGAGATTTAAGTCATGTTTCACTCCCTGCCTTTTTCAGACTTTCTCAGGATGTTCCTTTCTTCCTTAAGAATGTATTGAATTTTCATACAGCAAAAAAAGAGAAATCAATTTCAGCTCTCCTTTTCCACCTTTTATTCCTCTTCTCTCTAGTAGCACTGAAGTTTTATTTGCCAGATTAAAAGAGAAGCTGACATTATTATTAAGACTAAGTAGCAAAATGGTACTGATTTCCTTTCTTTCAGATCTCTATAAAAATGGTCTTCAGAGAGCTAATTTTGTACCATTCATTGCTGTGCTGAAGGTGAGTCACTAGTTAAATGCTTTTCAATTTTGCCTGCTCTATTAATAAATTAGAGATCTGTACAGGATTGCTTTGATGGTAGTTTGCAGATAAGATATATATGTTTTAACTGTTTGGGGCAAAAATAATTGAAGGTAAGGCAAAAAGGAGCTCTTTGTTTCTAGAATTAACGTTATCTTGAAAGCTGGACATTTTTGGCATGACAGAAAGTTACCTTTTTGACTAGGGTAGCTGAATTTGTTTGTTTGGAAAAGACTTTCTTCTGGTATGTATATGCTGTGTAACATAGTATTCCCCTAACAGACTCTCTTGTATTTGTGGACGCCTTACATTTATTGTGCTACAAAAACTTGGTGTTCCTTTGGTGTAAGGAAAGTAGCGTTTGGTATGTACCCCTCAATTACCTTGTTTCTGAGTCTTTCTTGTGTGTAAGTGGTTTTCTGAATAGGTATTTGTGAGACTTCACATATTGTTCAACAAGCAGCAGTTCTGAAGCAAGCTTCCTGGAGTCTGCATGTTACGGTGTGGCAGGCTGTAAACTAGAATTCCTCCATTTAGATTTAAAAAACAGACCATCCTTTCTCTATGTGAGTAACACAATCAGTGCTTATTTTGCTATTAAAAAGAATGTATGCTGAACTCACACTTTTAAGTGAGTTCTGGGCAAGTTGTAGGTATTTTTAATTCACAAGCTATGATTGTCTTGTTATGTTACTGAGGACTAGTGTACAGATCCTCTGTCCTGCTCCACTTGGATTGACATGATATGTAAAATGGAAATAGCAGCATTTCCCTACCTCAACAGAAGTATTGCCAGCATAAATACATAAGTAATGTTAACTAGATCAATATCTAAGATAAAAGAAATGTAAGGCAGAGATTAAGATAGGTTTGTTTTAGTGAGAAGAAGTTTCAAATTGCTGAAGAGCTGCATTGGTTGGTTGTTTTTGTTAAGGTGGTCAGCAGTAAAGTGGTTGGCAGTGCCTTGGCTTTTCAGTTGTAAGATTGCTTGGTTGCTGAAGCACTTAGGAAAATCCTCTCTGATATTGGCATTTGAGCCATTACTGGGCTTCAAAGTTAATATGCCATTGACGTAAATGTAGCACTCCTATGCATGTCAGAAGGGCTGTGTATAACGTCAGGAAGGTTACCAGCGAAAGTCATTCTTACCCAGATGGCTTTAGAAAAGCAAGAAACATTAAAAAGAAAATAAAACAAGCAAACCAAAACCTCAACCATTTCCACTTCTGATTCTTGAAAAGGGTTTGTTCTTTAGCTGACTGCATTGGATGCAGAAGAGGTTCTGACTGTAGAGTATTTTCAAGAATAGTAATAGTTCCATATGCTTTTTGTTTTTTTTAAGTACAGCAACTGTAGCTAGTCTTTCTTTTCTATATGTTTCCTTGATGCCCAGTTTTCTTCCTTGATAAACGTAAGGCTCTTTCATTTCACTGGTGATGAGACTTAAAGAATATATGTCATGTAGGTTTATTTGTAGTTTCCTTTTTTCTCTTTTTGTCTGGCTGAAAAAATAAAGTGAAATGTAGTTTCTGCATACAGAACACCTCATCAGGCCTGGGAAAATAACTTGAAGTTTTAGGAAGGACCTTGTGGATAGAACATTGAGAGAAGCTCTAAAGGTGGATTAGTTTAGAGCTGTGACAGAAGATGGAGTAGCTGAGAAGAAACAAATAGCACAGCCCAGATTAGAGACAGATGAACTAATGTAATGAATGGAGGGAGAAAGAAGGTTTCACCTCACACTCTATTCACAAGGGCCTTTCAAAAATTCTGGTTTATGTGTCATAGTTTTTTCCGCTACATTTTTGTGTTTTAGCACTGCTCTAAGTAATGCTGCTTTTAATGTCACTTTAATAAATGTTACCAGTATAACATAATGCTTTCACCAAAACATAAAGTCTGAAAGGTGGATTGGAGGAAGCTCATCAACAAATGCTTCTCTGCTCTTAGCTGAAAATGGAAGGGTAATGTCAAGGTATTAAAAATAATAACAATAATGAAAAGAAAAATCCAACTCTGCATTTTGAATTCATCAGGAGTAGGCTTTAAAAAAAAAAACCACAAAGGAATTTATTTTAAAGTAAGTTTTTAACAAGAGACCTTTGCATTACAAAGGTGTGGACAGCACTAAATGGATATAGTCTGGTTGTAGTGGTTTGAGAAATGCAGATTTAGACCTCCTCAATATGTGTATGATCTGTATCATGGCATTGGTGCTAATGGATGGAGTAGCTTCTGCCTCAGCAAATTCCATGTGTGACTTTAGGAAATGTAAAGATGACATTTTCTAGGGGTTTATGTGGAAATATAAAGGAAAAATATTATATTGGATATTTACAAATGTTTGATTATCTCCACCTCACTCCGAGCCATGTGTATCTGTGGTAGTGTCAGTCTCGTTTAACCTGTTCCATGATGGTGGCTCTGACAACTCCTGTTTTATTTTTCTCTGCGCTCAGAGCCTCCTGCAGGGCTTTTGTTTGGGGTTTAGTTGGGGTGAGTGGGTGTGTTGGTTTTGTTTGTTTCAGAAATTAACTTTTATGATCATAAATTTTAAAATAAGGCTTTAGCACTAAAAGTAGTACAAGTTCAACACAGGAGCTTTGAATTCCTCTAAATATTCTTAGTAAGATGAGATGAATGGGAAGTATTGACAGTACATTTCTGTGAAGAGGTGCTTCACTTGCAGTAGATTTCAGGCAGTTTCCATGCCTCCTAAGTGGAAGACATAGTTCATACAGACACTGGTAACTGTTACACAAGAATTTTACCCAGACTTCAATCAAAAGAAAGGGTTTCTTTCCTAGATCTAGAGTTACCTATGTTCATCCTTGGTTTTGTTGACATTTTTAGTTTCTTCAAGGTGAAAGAGTGCTCTAGGGATGATAGTTACCTTGCAAGGCTTGTCCGTATCGCCTTTCTAGGTGGTAAATTACTGGGGACAAGTGATTGCTGAATGCCTGCAGAGGGAGGTGCAGCTGAGAAGTTCCATTTCTTAGCACCGCGTTAAAAGCTCCAGCTACTACAGCCAGTGTCCACATAAAAAAGCTCCAGGTCTGTGTAGCTGGGCAGGCCAGTAAGACTACAGGCAGCTCTTCCTGGCCTGCTTGTGGCCCCTGCTCAATTCTGAACCCATCCCAGTGGTTTTGATCTTTGGAAATCTTAAAACAATTTGAGCTCTAACTTTTTCAGGGATTCTCTAATCCTTTAATTTAAAGGTGTAGTTTTCATAATCAGGGAAAAGCTCTCAATTGATCAGTTTGTTGTTGTGGCTAAAATGCTTTAGGACACAATATTCTTTATGGAAGGGCTTAATTTATGGAACAGATAAAAGTGCTTCTTCAGTCCATGAAATTTTACAAATATAGAGCTTTAAAGAGATAAGTATTAGGAAGGAAAATCTTTTAATTCTATAATTGCAATTAGATTCAGCCCCTTCTGATTGAGCTTCTAATCTTGCAGCATCTCTTACTGAGCATTTTAAAGTGCATGGAACTCTTAAGTGATGATTTTTTTTTTAGTTTTTTTTTTGTTATTTTTGCAAAGACAGTTCTTGAAAAGAGAAACATTCATTGCTCACAGTTACTTTGTTCAAATGTGTAAGGCAGAAATACACAAAAAAGTGTTCATCTAAACCAATAAGAAAAAAATTCTAAACATTTGAAAACTGGTTTACAAATAAATCTTTGTATCTTTAGCAACTTCATGTAAGAGCTGAAGTGAGGCCCTCCCCCCCAAAAAAAATAAAAATGAGAAAGCATGCTTTAATTTACTGGTTTGGCAGTAACTTTGGCAACACTAATTTTTGCAGATGCTTAAGACATTTCCATCAACACTTAACTGTTCTGGAATCATAATTCTTAAGTCGGTGACTCGTTCAATGCTTCATCCTCTGGACAATCAGGAAGGAGAGGCACTCACATAGTTTATTGTGTAGAGTCTATAACTTAAACGAGAAGTTCTTTAGCTTCCAGAGTTTTCCTGGAACTGTGGCAAAAAGTTTTAAAATGTTAAGCTGAGTTGAAATACCAAATGTGTAACTTCTGCATTTTGTCAGCTTTTCTTCATGCGCTGCAGTAAATTCTAACTGAAAGTCAGGACATTCGTCTGGCTGTGAAAGGCCCTTTAGGATGTTTTAGACCTTTAAAAGCTTCATTTTTAAAATGACATGTTTAGCTTTGGCTACCTACATTTTGCTTTAACTAAAGAGAGAGAATCAACCAGGAACCTGCTCTTACTAGGACATGAAATTACTGTAAGCTTCCTTTAGTGAACTTTATTTTTTCATCTCCCCTTAGGGACCAAATAATTATTTAGTTTAGAACTATTTGGTTGAAATGACTCCTAAGTATTGTACACTCTTCTGAACCAGAAAGCAATGTTTTAATACACTGTATTGTTCACTGTCTGTCTCGAAATCGGTTAATTTATTGACATTGTGGCTATTGTGGTTTTAATTAAAATATAAGAGTTCTTACAAAGCAAGAAATGGAGACATTTAAAAGTATTCTCCCTTTTCAATAACTTAGTTTGAATATGCAAAAAATACTTGTTTAAAATATTTAGAGCTGTCCCTAAGGAAATGGTGGGAGTTAGTTTTGTACAAAGGCGTTTGGTAGATAGAAAATGTCTTTGATGGTGCGCTCAGCTTTTGTCCAACCACCTGGGTGAGAAATGCAGGGATTTGTTGATTGGCAGACCTGCCTCCCCCCAAAGTCATCTCCTTGAAGAAATTGATTTGTCAGTTTGTTCCAGTCTAATGGTGTGATAGCCCAGCAGCTTTCAGTATGTTCAATAGTTAAAACCTGCTTTTGAGGTCAGTGTCAGCCACTCTGACCCCTGTGAACTGTCACCTGAGTCAGAATTTCAGGGATTAGGCCTTTGATATTGTGATGGCTTTGCCTATCAATTGACTTTTTCATTACTGAAGATGTTGGGCCTTTTGTTTCCCTTCTTAGTATGTAACCAAGCAAACTCCTAAGTAGAAGGAGCATTTGTTCTTGTTCTCTCTCTCTGAGAGTAATAGAAGTACACATCTTTTGTGAAGTGTACCTAATTAAACGTAGAAGAAAAAAAAAAGAAAAGAAAATACAGCACGATTGCAGGTGGTTTTGCACTGAGCAGCAGTATAATTTCTGGGCAATTTTAGTTTGACAAATTTGTAAGACTGTCAGCTACCAAAATGTTGTATATAGAAAGCAAGGTGTCAGATTAGAAGTTACCAGCCCTTTCTGCATTCAGCCTTCTAAACCTGTGCATGTTAAACGCGAGGATTATTTGAATCACGTAGTTCAGAGCACTTAACTGTTACATGTACCTGTTGCTTTAGTGCGTTCTCTAGATATTAAGCTGTTCAGTTTGTTTACCTTGTGTGTGTGTCTTAAACTGTCTAGGAGCAAATGTGTGTGTATTTAGCTGCAGATCAAAACTTCATTTAAGGCTAATGTAGTTGCTACTGTAGCGCAGTGTGGGGCTCCCTGCCTTCTCGCTTCCTTTAATTGTTAGGATTTCCTGAGTTCTTGCTTGTTTACTCCTTGATTAAAATGAGTAAATTGAAGCATATCGTAGATATGGAATAGTCAATTCCTGCTGCATCAGGGTAAATTAGTCTAATTGCACGTGGCAGTTTTATTTGCTTGTGATGTAATGTGAAATGAGGTCCTGCCTCCCCCCAAAAAGCCCAAGCCAATTAATAAAGCTTTTAAGCTCTTTGTCACAGGCCACCGTGGAGGTCTGCAGAGAAGAACTTTAATCCAATAAACTTTTCATTTAGATCATGAAAAGAAAGCATGAGGAGAAGCTCCTACAAGAGAGGGTGTTACCAGCAATTCTAGCCATGAAGAGATGTGAAGAATTTGCCAAATTAACCAAGAGGCCTTCATATTTAACACATAAATGTGTCAAAACTAATAATAGAATAATTTAATTTGAGTTGAACCTTATATTGTTAAAATTCTAAGAAGCCACAAACTGTTTTCTTCAAAGACTTTACTGTTGAGTTGGATGGACAGGGCAAGAGGAGGTTGTGAGAAACCCAGATAGCAAATAACGCTGGCTGAAGCTGGTTGGAAAGGGGGGGGAAGAAAAAAAAGGAATAGATAATTAGGTGTAATTAGCGTGTATGAATTGTTGTCTCCCTGCCCTTGGCTTGAATAAATTTTGGAGGAAAAAAAACCCTAGTGGTGAAAACGCTTTGATGTAAGAAGAGTCATTGTGGTTTGGCAGCATAAAGGCAGTGTTTTATACTTCTTACATAATGGTTGTGATACAGAAAGAGTGAATGGACCCTGCACCCCCCAGCCTGCTTTACAGCAAGGACTTTTGGATTCCCTTGAAAAAAAAAAATGCATCAGAAGTTTTCAGTTGTTGGTAATGAGGTAGCAGACCTCATCAGAGCTAAGAGCAAGCCATCTTTAGCCTTTGTTTAGATCTTAATCACTTTTATTTATTTATTTATTTTTCTGGGAAATCCAGTTTTGTAAATCAATACCTTTTATTTATTTATTTATTTATTTATTTATTCCCCTGCCTGCCAACAGTTCTGGCAGGAGCAAAGGCTAATACTGGGAAAAGAAATACAAATCAAATGTTAAATGGAAAAACAACAGCAAAAAAGAAACCTAGACAAATAACTTTATCCAGGCTATGATTCCAATGAAGTAGATTTATTAGTGGTGAATTTGACCCTTAGCTTACAAAACATCATGTTATAAATTCGGAGTGAACCCTTTGGCATTTGTTTTTCACAGAACACCACAGCTTCTTCATTAGGAGATTGAAAGTTACTGTCATTATTGGTTCTTTAGGAAAACTGAATTGTTATACAGATGGTTTGTGGGCTGTTTTTGGATTGGGTAGATTGGGGTTTTTCCTTTGTATTTGTAATTATTCTGCAAAGAAGACTTTTTCCCCCCCTCTCCCCCCAAGTGATGTGAAATGAGGAGAGCTGTTCAATGTAATTCTTATTACGTGGAAGTTTACTCTGCCATTCCTCTGCTCCCTGACTAGAAAAAGGAGAGGCTACTTGTCTCCTACCCAGCACAACCACATCTGCACCTCCTGAATTCTTTCACTTTTGGCTGAATATCTGCAATGCTATTCACAGAACAGTACGTTTTAAGAGTCTCTGTCTTTATTCATGCACCATTATTTTACAAGTTAATTGTCTATTTTTCCTCTTCTTAGGGGGTAGCTGATTTGTAGCTAGACATTAAAATAAAGTTATTGAAAAGTTGTACAATAGATCGTATGTTCCTTGTGGTAGCAAGAATAGTGGGGTTTCTTAGTTGTTCAGGTTTTGAAGGCTGTAATGTAAACTTGTGCTGCTTCCATTGAATTAATTTTACCTCTAAATTTATCTCTGCTAAACTCTTCAGTTTAGAGTTTAAATGTTCTCGTCCCAAGTGTGAGAAACAGATCCATTGAAAAAATTGTACGTGGCAGTATTTCACTTCCCAGATCTTTGAGCTCTAGGTCCATTTCAAATTGATTTCACAAATAAGAAGCTTGTCACCCAAAATTAACCTGAGCATGATTACATTCATCGATATTGTACTTTATACTTGGATGATATTTTGAAAGTTTTCCTCAAAATTTGTTTGTGTGGGGTTTTTTGGTTTGATATTTTTTTTTTTTTTTGGCCATTGTTCTAGTACAGTGTTAAAAATTGGAACAAGCATGAAATGTCTGAGGCTATTGTAGCAATTTTCCACATTTTGTTATTGCAGGTTATGACAAATATGGGGTAGAAGACTAGAAAAAAATAGTTATGCCTTAAAAGCATTTTGTAGAACAAATAGCCTTTTGTACTTAAAAGTTGATCTGTGAAAGGCAACACCTGAACATCATGCAAGACTAAGTAATTATGCCTGATTGTAAGGTGCTTTTTTCAGGTATAGGTCACAGGAAATTCAGTTAGGGTAGAGTATGTACAAAGCTAAGAAATATGCAGATTTCTGTTGTAAGATTGTGTAAAAATTATTTACAGTTAATACTTGCATAAAGGTTAGAAAGGTTGATGAAGTGATATTTAGTTTTGTTTTACTATTCACTGTGTGTCAGAATGTAATTATGACTGATTCATGAAACTGTCTTAGCAATGAACCATCTTTATTAAAATGCTGATCAAGACAAGAGCTGACAGTAATAAAGAATAGAACATTTTAGTCTTGTTGCTTTTGAATGATTGCTAATTACCCCAGAGGTCATGTATAGTGCTTATGAGGATTCATTGACATTTTCTTTAAAGTCTACTGTTTCAACAACATCTGAACAGGGAGACAAAAACTGTATGCACACCCAACAATGCTTCAACCAAGTTTTTATCATCACCAAATACCCAATGATTCCTTTTTTCCCTCTCACTCCCTCCGAGTACAGCTCGTTCCCATGGATTGTTGCAGCAGATAGTTTGGAGTGTTGCAAACTTGATTTACTTGCTCTCTCGCTGCCATTTTTAAGCATGGGTAAAAGGAGTAGCCCTTTGAAGCTCCTACACCTATATCATGTTTGCTCATAACCAGTGGGCTGGTTGATCTCCTTTTAGAGCTGCACCAGAGCATAAACACTGCACTTAACTTAATAAGCTTCTCTCGGCAGGCTGTGGACAGACCTGCCCAGCTGGTTAGTCCCAGTTAGACCAGTTTCACATTCTGAAATGTGCTGGTGATTGTCACTCACTGATGACTTTGAGAGTACACCAAAGTTAAAACCTGTGGGTATGCTTTGTAGCTCAGAAATAATTTTGGTTTGCTTGACATGATTCTATCACAGTTTTGAGTCATTTCAGAATCATTGAAGCCAACTGTAATGGTATCCTTGGATGAAGAAACCTTTTCTTGAAATCACATAGGAAAGAGTTTTCAGAAAGAACAATATTCTAGTTGGTAATCTAACACTACATGAAGTCAAATAATGAAAAATGGTTAAGTCTCGTGAGCTCTGTTTACCTGAGAAACACTTTTTCTGTTGCTGGTTGAAGGTTCTCATCCTGTGTCTACATGTTGTGTGATAGGAGAGAATTTTTCTCTCTTAGGCTGGATGTTAATGTATGAGAAGAATGCCAATAAATAATCTCCTTATTTTATGATTGTTGGAGGGAAGGAAATATGAGCGATCGCGTGTATTGTTAATGGAGACCGAACCAGCAGGACAGCTGTAGGGTGTGTTTTAGTGGGGTAGTGGGGTTTTTTTTTGGATGTAACCTAATAAAAAGAATTAGATGCTGAGGATGCATTTGAAAAGGGAAGAAGATACCTCCGTGGCAATGATGATTGCTTTTGCTCAGAACAAGTGGTGAGAAGTTGCACTTCTCGATTAGGCAGGGCTTGGTTATTAATAGTAGGTGTTCTAGTGTGCTTTTTAAGAAATACACCAGAGGCCAAGGGTATTAATTGTGCAGCATTGTGTATCTGGGGATAAGACTATGATCTTCTTTAGTTGTGTGGAAAATATATCTGATACTGCAGATGCAGTGCTACCGCAGCATTTCCAGGTGTCTGGTTTGACCCAAGTGTGAAAGGATGAGGAAACTCAGCAGGTGAGGAAGTTAAGGTGAAGCACTCCCACATTTATATTCCTCTACACTTTCTCTGCAGGTCTCAGATGAGGTTTGTCTTATCCTGTGGACCAACAGGTTGATTTGTAACATTTTTGTATGTTGTTTAGGGGTATTTTTTTAGTGCTGTTAAGTCAGAGCAGAGAATGACAGTTGGGTTGACTTACAGTGGTCTTGAATAAAGTTAAGAGATGTATACTCAGCTGAATTATCAAGGGTCGTGAGCTGATGACAATTTGAGCTCACAGTGATATGTGGTATTTAGCAGAGCGTTCAGTGTGGACCCCAGGGACATCTATTAGCATTGCAGGGGGCTTTTAGACACGTGGAAAACACATCTTGAGAACTTGCAGGTTATCCAGTTAACTTTGACTGCCTTTTGAAGTCTCCTGAAACCTTTGTTTCTCTACTTAACAGTCTACTGTGTCATGTACTTTAATTTCTTGAGCGGTGAAGCATTTTAATAGCTACCATTCTTGATTGTACTAATAAAGGAATATTAGAGGTGCTTACAGGAAGAAAAAATATTTCTACTAGTCTATATTTAATAACTTTCTACAGTAGGAATACTAGAATTCTTATCTATTCCAACGGTTGTCATTTTAGGTGCTCTGTCTCAAGTTGCAACTTCAGGCTTTGTCTGTTTTCTTTCTTGAATAAAAAGTTTTTCTGCCACTTCAGTGGAAATGAGTGCATGATTGTGCTGTATTTTTAACTTACTAATTACGTTTTCAATTCTGTAATTGTATTTGTTCTTTGTATACATAAATACATAAATGACTTCAAAATAAATTGCATGACTAATTAATTTTATGCATTTGAATTGAATAGGGTAAGTCAGACTTGAAATATCTCTACAGAATAGCAAAATCTGTTGGAAATTGTAGATGGTTCCAAAAGAACAACTGGACTAACTTTAGCTTCAATTTTAAGTATTTATTGAAAAGAAAAGTAGAAGTTTAGCCCCAGTAAATGATATTTGAAAGTTTAAATCTCCATCTTAAAAAAGGAAACCAATAGTTACAGTCGTGGTTTTGACAATTAAGTACTAACAATTGGAGCACTCCAGTTAGTTCTTTGGCTGTTGATTAGGATTCCATGGTGGTGATTAGTGAGTGCGAGGATGCAATCATGCCTGTAAGGTTTAATCAGTCCATTGCTGGAGAAGCTAGTCCAAAGGCGGAGAGAGAAACTAGAAGTCCTATATGCAATCTTAGTAGGGCTTTTTCCCATGCTACAAAAGGATGAAGGGTAAAAGGTAGAGATATCTGTCTTCCCCTCCTTCCCTCAACTTGCAGGGGTTTGTAAATGATATTGATTGTCCGGTTACATGATGCAGGAGTATGTCGTTGACATGTGAAGGGGAGAGATGTGTGGTGGTACTCATGCACGCACCCTCTCTGAGGTTCAGTATTTTATTCTTACAGTTGTGAGCAGAATTTGCTTTTCTGTACCATGCAAACATGTATCTGGTTGTAAATCTATTGTTGTAAGTGTTTAGCTTGGACATGTATCAGATTTTGGGGTACTTGATTTTCTTCTGTTATACATTCTGATTGTATGCTTTATAACATTTGAAGCATTTATCATTAAAAAATTATGTACAAATATGAACATTTTACCTCTTCATTCCTGTGAAGCGTGGAAGTGAACGTTTACATGTGTAGAAACAAAGAACTGCAGTGAGTACCGTTGTCTACAAAGAAAACCTCAATAGGAAAAAATATGTGGATCTCTGCTTAGTGCACAGCTTCTCTGCGACCTTTCCGATTCTGGCTTTGAGAAAAGGTGACCATGTGCTGAGTCCCCCTTTAGAACCAATTCTGCCAGTACATTCTTAACGTGAAGGAGAAATGCTGCTGTTATAGCCTGGTGGTGCAAGCAGTCCTCCCAGTACTGTCCTTCATCTCACTGGTACTGTTATCATACCCTTTCTCTTCTCAACTGCTTAGAGCTCAGTTGGGGTAATCAGTATTGCCCACACCAGTGCATGTTTGTGTGCTGTTTTCTTGGTATTCATTTATTTCACATTATCATTTAATGGTTGGTTTCTTTATTTACACTTATGTTTGATTTATTTTTTTTGTTACATTATTTTCCAGTACTACCTATAGATCTGTAGAGTACATTCATATATTCATATAAGGAGAAGGTTGTTCCTACCCTAAAAAGCTTCTAATCTAACAACAGCAATCGTGTTTTAAAGGAATGTTTTCTGGGAGCAGGTTGCTATGTTTTATAATGTTATGTTTTAATAGTAGAGGCCATCCATTTTATGTATATTTATACAGTGCCTATCAGTATAGGTGTAAGCGAGCTTTGAAGTGTCTCAGTCAAATAATTAATGACAAACAATGGTAGATACTTACACTGAAGCTGTAGA
The DNA here is from genome assembly GCA_033439905.1 of Ceryle rudis. Classification (NCBI taxonomy): domain Eukaryota; kingdom Metazoa; phylum Chordata; class Aves; order Coraciiformes; family Cerylidae; genus Ceryle; species Ceryle rudis. The sequence continues at coordinate 40,096 of JAAGNO010027077.1, forward strand.
AGGGTTAGGAAACTCTTGTGGCTGTTTTATTTTTATTTACAACATGGACACTAGATGGCTGGAGTACCTTCCTGAGCTGAGCATCAGTCAAGAGAGGCCAAAAGAAGTGGTGGTGGGAAAGAAACTGGCTGTAAGGTCCAAGTCAGTGGCTCTTGAGAGAGCAATGGATCAAAAATGTGCTAGACCTTCAAAAGAAGAGATTTTGACTGAGAATGCTGGTTTGAAAAATAGGAGACAGAACTGTATTTGAAAGATAGGACAGAATTAACAAAATAACCAAACCAAAACCAGTAGTTAATCGGGGACGTCCAAGGAACAGGACAGTAAAATGCCAAATGTATTCCAAAGGACTAATTAGCTCTCTGTTCCCATTAATCAGCCCCTATTTCTATGCTTATATCATGTATTACAGAAAAAGGCTGCATATCAGAATTCTGGTTCTGGTTTTGTTTGTTTGTTTCAATTGACTTTCATCTTCTAAGGAAGCAAAAATTCAGTAGGACTATAATAACTGTATTTTATATGTCTCTGAATGGGATGCTGTTGTTGCCTTTCTGGCTGTAAGGTCCTGTAGCCCAGAACATGTAACTAATATTTTTAAAATAAACTATGTCATGTTATCTGCATTAGAATCAATAGCAGTAAATCATTGTAAACATAGAAGACAAAGTTTATAACTTAAAAAGGGCCCAGAAACTTAAATAAGCATTTGAACACACAAGCTTTTCTTAACTAGTGTCACTAATGATAGTGATCTTTGCTGAATAGTGATAATACTACAATAAACTACAGCAGCTACAGTGGTCAGGTGCACTCTTTTTACTTTCAGCCATACCGTAACCGTGCCACACTCCTAA
>JAAGNO010027078.1:0-14784 GCA_033439905.1 Ceryle rudis
GAAATCATTTATTAAACCAATCTGTTTTATAGGAGGTATATATATATTTTATCATTAAGACAACTTAAATGAAATTACTATCTACAAGAATGACTTGATTGTTTTATTTTCATGTCACCATACATGAACAAATGAATTTTTATGTCTTATGAAAACATTTTACTCAGTATCAAAAATGTACACATTTTAATAACCATTGCTATGGTCTGAAGGGATTTTTACATTTAATTTCAAAAATAAGTGTCATTTCATTGCTGTACGTGTAACAGCATATGCTTCAATCATCCTATACATAATAAAAATTTGCGTAGGTATACAGCATACAGTAGGTATTCATGTTGTCACATACCTTCATGTTTGAGACACGGGTGGGAGATTTGCATTTCTCTTTTCTTGCTAAAGGCTAAAATATGTACTGATGGGAGCATAAAGCAACACTTTTTTAAAAACAAAACCAGTTTGAATGGCACAAGAGTTAGCGTTTTTATTAAATTAAAAGCCAGAGTTCTGGATTATGGAGACAGGTACACGAGATTCCAGTACTTTCCTCAGGGCTTTGCTCTCTGGAAGAAAACCTGTTAAAATGTATTAAAAAAACCAACATTTAAGACAAAGGACCTAGCAGATTGGATGGTTGAGGTGTAAGGTAAGATCATTAGTTTGTCAGAGCTCATCTTGTTTCCCATACTGGTTACCACACTAGGTTCAGTGATGTGCTAGTCAATTACAGTCATCCTCTAAAATGAAGCATTCTCACGCTTTCTCTACAATTATAGCACTTTTTTTTTTTTTTTTCCATTTCAACCATTAAGCCACAAGAATATCAAGCTGTTGAGGACATGGCAGGGTGCTGAGACTGAGTGACAATTCTACAGATGGATGGTGGTTTTTTTTGTCTCCTTCTTGCCAAATAACTGCTTTTATTAACTGGAGATTCCCTATAGCTAAAAACTATTAAATAATTCAATATTTCTTTCAGTTTTACTTCAGGTCACTATCACAACTGAATTGTATGACAAAGTTCAAATGGAATTAAAAGATAAATAAATAAATCTTTACCTTTAAGTAATTTTTGAAAACCTTAGCATCAGGCTGCTGAAGTGCTTGACAGAACTCCTATGTGAGAGAATAAACAAAGAGTAAATAACTAAATGAAGCAACAAGACAACCTGAAATACATTAGGATCACACAGAATACCTTGTATGTAAAGCCATCGATATTAGTTTGCATTTTCCCCAATTTACACAGTTTTTTTGGTTGTACAAATTGTTACAAGCTATGACAGGCTAAGTGCATTCTGGGGTGAAAAAACTGTATTTTCAAATACTATCTACAAGGAGTGTAGTTGAGGAGATTCTAAACCTTTAACTTTCCCAATAACTTTTGGTGGCTACTTCAGATTAACATTTAAGAATTATTATGTATATATCTGTCATGTGAGAAAGTTATAATCTTATATCAGAAAACACTGAGACACCAACAAGAGCTAGTACTTGATCCCATACATCCCATGTGTGGCTAGCAATGCTTGATGTTGAGACAATGGTCCAGTGTAAAGTTGCACTTTGAGAACCCTCTTACACTACTCCAAAATAAGCACATAAAACCTCACGCTTAATGGTGTACATAAGGTGTTAACAGTAGGACCAGTGCTGAGGCTTAAATTTCTGTATTGCACTTTCTATACATTCAGCATTCTTCATTATACTTTACAGCTGTTATTTTAAAGTATTCTGATACTTTCTTTGTCAAGGTAAAATTTGAATTAAAGTTGGAAGATGGCTTAGACAGTTGCGTGCACTGGATTCTTTTTTGCAAGGTACTCTTCCAGTAACTTTACTCCTTATGCTAAATTAACCATCTTCTGATACACAGTATCACAGTAAGTTTTAGCAAGGACAGTAGGAGGTTAACTTTACCAGTATTAATTTTGTTCCCATTTAACATATATGATTGTTAAGAGTTTTCCAAATGTTCTTTTGGGAATTCTTACCTGAATTATCTCAGGAGCTACTTGCAAAGAAGGCAGGTACTCTTGCTGAAGATACTGAATGCACTCAGGACCCTACAGAAAAGCAGTACACAATTGTTCCAAGTACATTTTTGTATGAATGGGAAGTCATAGCCTTATACTGTATGGTACAGAGGAGCTTGAAAACAGATTGTCTACATGACTATTTTACAGAGAAGTTACGTGTATCAAATACCAAATGCTCATGTTTTCTCAGCTATTAGCAAATAAGATTTCTCAACCTTGGCATTAAGGATTCTACTGCAATTTGGTATCTTTTGTTACAAAGAGGAAGAGTACACTGAACATTATGCTGAAATGGGATTTGCCAGTCAGTTTGTGACATGCCAACTGTATAAGTCAGTCAAGTAAGAAGGTGGTCCTAAATTCACTATCTGAAATAAAAATAAGAATTTGGCAATTAGTATCTGCCAACTGTGTTACCATACTATTCCTATTGTAATATTTCTTAGCTAAGGACCCTCAAACACAGTGTTTCTCTTCTTGTAGCTATGTAATTTGCTGTGAACTAAACAGTAATAAAATAGAATTTCCATATCTTTGGGAAGCAGACATACAGGCTTGTTTTGGTTAACACACTAGGTTTTTGTTTTCTTTATCAGATAACTCACAAGAGGGATTACTGTGCACTGGCTGTACACAAACACAACCCAAGGCACCTACCAGAGGAAAGTAAATCAACTTTATTAATTCACAAGTTACCCTAGAACATGCTATACAGTGCATACGAGGGGAAAGTTTTCAGGTAATTTTCTATATTAGTATTGGCAGCATTAAAAGAAACAGTATTTGTAGTAGGAAGTTTTTGTTTACCAAAGCTTGATATTCTACAGATTTCTATCATCTTTGCTTTTAGGGAAGAAGGAATGAACTCAGCTCTCCTCAATTAAAGGTCAGTCTCTTTTCTGCCAGTTTGTAACTTCATACAATTTTTGTGTAGTTGTGACTTCCACTTGCATTTGACAGAAAATTTTTCCATCAAGTTAAAGGGTGTAGCAGGAAAGAGTAAAGAAACCGTTTAACTTCCCATTAAAAATGGAAATATGCTATAGCATTTTAGTCATTAGACAATGCAAAATTCATTGTTTTCGTAAACATTTCAGTCTAGTCTCTGACACATTGAAAGGTACCTTTAATTTTCACAGAAGCACTCTATAGTACATCCCTAATGGCTCTCATGTCAGTTCAAGTACTACGCTGAAAGTGAAAGAATGCCAACTGATCAATTAAACACAGTAACCATGGAGCGGATATTTCTTCTTAATAGAGAGTCAATATTTTGTAGTACTTTATCAAGAGGTAGAATTCCTGGATCCTGTATCCTTACACAGCATTATGATCATCCTTTTATATAAAAGTAGAGTAGTAATTCACCTTAGTAAGTATCTAACTTTTTTAAAAGTGATAAAAGCACTTCAAAGAAACCTTCAAGAGTTATTCCCTGCAAAGTATTATAAAGCTTACCCTTTTGAGATGAATTGTTTTTAACGTCACTGCACATTCTGATAAAGCCTGCAACGCAATACATAACATCAGACTGTTTGACTAGACTATTCATTAAGTATTTAAAGCCAAAAGAACATAATGAAGCCTAAAACAAGGGCTAAATTCATGCCATTGTTCCCTCACACAATGCTAACTGAGCCTCAACCTTTTAAAATTTTTTCCATTCTAACCAGAAAAATTTCTGTCACTGCTGAACCCAAAATGAATTAAAGAACAGCCACTTCTGTGCTCACTTTCAATGAGCATTAGTTAATAAGTAATATAGGTCAATGTTAAATACTCATATCTGTAATTCTCTAGCTTGATTTTGCACATAGGTGAACGCCAGAACACAGTAACGCAATCTATAATTAATCATCCAGGTACCTCCATAAAAAACATAAGGGATTTTATTTGTGAGATGATAATCTTTGATGTCACATGGCCACTGTAGGTTTCTCAGCTTTAATCTGCACCACAAGAATGAGGCAAAAAAAAAAAAAAGTCCATAATACACACCAGTACTGTCTGGGCATCTGCTAAGTCAAAGGTTTGCTTCAAAGGTGCTAAGAAACACGCAGGAACAATGTGCTTGTAGACAAAGTCTGCAAAACCTACTGGTCCATCTTTACCTCCTGAAAATAAAAATAACATTCCATATTCTATTATTGCTTCAAGGTTAGTAGCAGCTGCAAAGGAATTATGGAAAGAAGTCTTACCCCAAAGCTCCACCAACTTAGAAAGAATAATAAAACAAGTCTTCTGTGCAATAGGATCCGGGTAATCCACTGCTCCTTGAATGACCGTGAACAACACACGCTCCACATTCTCTGCACCTTAAACATTAAAAGGAGCTCGTCATTTCAACTTGAAGTCTAAAATGTTTCTGTACTCTTACGCTATTTTATATAAATACTGACCTGGTAGACATGCTTCAACTTCATAATAGCTCTTTTTTGCACAAATCTCAAATATTTTTGGGAAGTTTCCCCTACGATGCAAGACAACTCTTATTTAGGTTATAATTGTTGGGATTTTATTGTTTGCTTGGGTTTATTTTGGGTTTAGAGATTTTAATTACTCTTCTGGTCTTTAATACACACAAAGGTGAGTACTTCGGCCTGCTTAGAAATACAAGCTTTTTCCTCTCTATCCAAACCTGGTCAAGTTAATTAAAACTCAGTAGCACTGAAGTAGTTTGCTATCTTCCAATACATGGAAAAATAGTTTTATCACACTTAAAATTTCTGTGCAGCATTTATGTTTATTTCAGTTTGATTCCTTTAAAAATTTCTTGGCCCATCACAACTACCAAGTGCTTCTTCCAAGAAAGCTCTCACTACTACTAAATGTCACCCTTTCCTTTCCCACAGACACTATCATCATTTCAGGATGGGTGGGAAGGAATTCTGAGCTCCACCTACCAGATGAGTCACTTCAAAGCTTCTCAAGGCCCTAGCCATTTTGAAGGAATACAAACCTAGAGAATTACTTAAACACTCAACTGGACATTCGACTTCAAATTCCTGCTATGAACAGCGCTAATTTCCATTTGGCCACTAAAGGTGAGGAAAACTTGCTAACTATATATATATATAATGAGTCACATGAGGCCTTCTACCATAGATAACAAGATCAAGTGATAGCAGTAAAAAAATACAGAAATTACTGATGTGTCTTTCAGAAAATGAACACCACAAATACTGGCAGCCGTGCGTGGTCTTGCCCAACAGCCTGAACGTTGCTATGCATTGTTGTACGTTGTATGATCTCTTATTCACCAAACACAGTGATGTATGAGGATGTATTATTATACAAGCTTCTTGTCCTTATAGACACAGCGATCACAAACCAGAAAGATCACTAGGAAGAACATGCCGATTATAGCTGGATTTCAAACACACAAATTCTTATGCAACATGTAAGCTGAATAATGTAGTTACATCAGTCCATTCTACCTTAACATAATTGATAGTACTTGACAGGAACTAGGCTAATGATTTCAGCAGACAAGTCTTAGATGACACTAACCATAGTAGTATCCTTTGAGAAACTGTACTACTTACCTTGATTAGCTATGACTTCACTCATTCCACTGCCAGTCACTGTCTGCAGAAAAGCAAAGTAACTCCTCCGTAACATTTGCTTTTCTAGAGCAGCAGACTGGTCATTTTCTTCTGCTGGAAGAAGCAACACTTCAAAAATAGCATGAAGTAGTGGCATAAACATCTGTTGCAGAAAAGGTGAAACCTGTGTCTGTGGAGATCGGAAGAGGGTATCAGCTTAAACAGTTACAGAAATCGCACATTTCAAAACTAAAAATTCAGGGCTTGTTACAATTCTCAGCTTTGATTCACCTTTACAGTTAGTATTTTCATGTACCGACTACTTAAAACTAAATCACATCAGGGTCACCACAAACATTACTGCATCTTGATTTACAATGCCACCTATTTCCAGTCTTTTGCACACAGATATCTAGTCTCATGCTGAGGAGGAACAGTAGCTTTTTCAGGAGGTCTCATCCTTCTGTTTAGACAGACACTATTCCTCATTCCCTTAAATATCCAGAGGGGCTATTTTCAAGTCATTGTAGTTACAGAAAATGCATCTTTTAAGATGTTAAAACTGGCAGCAGGCCAACTTGTCTTTGAAGACTGCTTAAAGAAAAAAGTTTTCCTGAGCTGAAATACTATGGGCATTACATAATAAACTTGTCATTTATGTCCTGCTTGCAGTGAGAAATACAGGGAAGGGCACTAAATTAGCTGAACTCTTAAGAATTGAAAAACTGAAGGTGTATGCTATTCAACTATACCCTAGAGTTCCATAAAGAGGCAATTCAGATGTTAATTTCATAATGGTTAAGCAAAATTTTATCTTTAATCTTCCTTTTACTGTACCTTGAATGCATTTAAGGTGAGAATATTGAAGCTAGGATCTTTATTTCAACATATTGTATGATACTGTGCCATTGTTATTACAAAGTTAATTACACCTGAACATGGTATTTGTCCAGTCTTGCTCCTGTGACTTTTTTTTTAATCTTCCACACCCAACACAGACTATTTTTAATTATCTACTGTTACATTGAATTGCTTTTAGCATAACTTGCAAAAAGGGCTAGAGTAGTAAGAGTCTAACTCCCTAATCTCTAAAATACTTGATTTTTCAGAATTCCTCTCTCTGCTCTGCAGATGAAATACTCCAAACAGAGGTCCTCATGCTAGATTCACACAAGTATATTATGGCTCTGTTCTACCCACTCACAAAATGCACTTTTCTTCACTTTCAGTAATTTTCATTTTGCATTTTGCTGAAATACTTATATAAGCCTATTTAAAGGGCTTCTTAACCTTCTCATACAGATATCCCAACCCATTCACAACAGCACAGTATTCTTGTGGCAGCTCCAGGGAGTGAACCATGAGTAACATATTAGTAACTTCATGTATTTAATTGACTTTGCATTTGACGTGTTTGAAACTAGGAAGCTCTCAAAGATCACACTTCAAGAACCTTTGTGAGATGTTTACAGTTCCACTCCTACTTAATACATCTCATACCTCCATTTCAAACCCTCTGTATTTGTCAACCTGTTTTGAACAGCAATGAATTAAGACTCCGAGTACATTTTTATGTCATGCCACTGAATCAAGATCTTTGTAAATCAATATTCCCTATATGCACATCTGATAATTCTGCATCTCTGTATTTCCTGGAAATACCATTATACGAAATGAGAAAATTCACTTTGGAGCTTGCATAGTCTGTAATACTAGCTTAACACTTCTGAGCAGGGGGAGCTAGCTTATTAATGGTGAGATAAGGTTCTAACATTTAGTTATTTTTCTGGAACCAGAGAAGAGGTATCAGCAACACTTTGACCCTGAAAAGCTTATGCAATATCATACCTTAAACTTAGCTGTTATTTGGTTTATAAGAGGAATGAATTCTTGAAGATCTTTTGCTTCACAGTCTTTAAGCATGTGTTCAGAGGCAGAAGGAATGAATGGAAGGACTTCTTCCTCTAGGCAAATAATCATGCGGTGAAGGAAAGTGCGGACACCGCTTCTCAGAACTTCCTTTTGTAATGGACAACTGAGAGCTGGCAAAAATGTTTGCAAGCAGTCCAGATAAACCTCTGAGCAGCCACATTGTTTTACAGTTTGCTTATTGCTGAAAGCCTTGCTGGTTCGGCTGTAAAAGCAATACACTAAGTTTTATATAAGCTCACATTCCAATACAATGAAGAAACGATAGCACTGAGAACAACATACACTTTAAAACCCATGCACTAAACTAGAATATTACATTTCATTAAATGGGAGCCAAACACTGGAAGTAACAAACAGAATTATTTGATATGAAGTAGTTACACTTTTGATAGTTTTTGGAGAATTAAATTCTAACAGTCTACAAACAACAGAATAGCTCCATACAGTTCTTTCAGGAAGAGAATAGATGCAGGTTCCTTATAAACTTGCTCAATATTCTCTGTAACTACATCTACAGCAGCCTTTTCTAAGGGGACTTAACTCATTTTCTAGGCTATCGTAAGAAATTCTACAACCACGAATAATTTCCTAGGTCAATAAAGCACAGGTAGAAACTCAGCCCCTCCTCCCAATAAATCCTTTATATTTCCCTTTTGCTCAAACCAGAAACACAGAGTCACTGTGCTGTACCTACCTAGCAAACCCGACGGCATGATTGAGGCAGTCAGCCAGTGCCATCTGTCTGTCATCATCTTGTGCCATCATCAGTTTTTCTAACAATACTTTGAACTTCTCCATCAGTGGAGTCAACAGATTCCTCATTAGAACCTGTTTTCTTTCTGCAGAGTATTCACTGTTAACGATTAATACTCCAGCTGTTTCATAAATGAAAAGTTGATCATCACTGCTTAACAGAGCCTGGTAACCATTTTCCTAAAACGGAAGATAACAGGCATCATTCACTAAATTTCCTTTACCAAAGTTGTCTTCTCAAAGTTTAAAGATACTATTCTTTCTATAATCATTCCTAAGTAATCTCTATAGTACATTTACAATAGTTTTATTCTCTTCCTACTTTAGAATTGTCAAGTACAGGTAAAAACATAGTTGAAGGAACAACTATCTTTATACAGCTCAGACACAGGCTTCTATATATACACCCATCTCTAGCCTATAGTCCCAGAAACCCACATAAGCAAGATTATTGAAATTAGGTACAAATGTAAGCATGTGAGTGATCTCACACCAAAAAAAGCAGGACAATTGTTTGTGTTTAAAAGTTTGTGTGCTAAGCGTACAATTTACTTAGTACTCAGGCACACTGATAAGTAAGTACAAACCTTATTTATTACAAAAAGCTTTGGTAAATACTCACAGGAGGAGAAAGTTCCAGCAGATCTTGTATTCTATTCAGAACATCTTCAATAAATGGATTCATTTGCTTACTGAAGTAAAACAAAAGTACATAACATTATTTAGAAGCATGTGTGCTTCTACAAGTTTCCTGGTATTTTATTTAAGCTTTAAAGCTAGACAATAAACTACCTTCTCAATACAGAACTCCCCTTTAAATATCAAAGCACTGAATAATCTGACTTACAGACATGGTGCTTATAGTAGACCAAATAGATACATGGCATAGTGGGAAATACACACTTCTTTCTTGCCCTCATTTTTAAAAAAACCCATGCCTAAATAGCCTCACTCAGAGTAAAATATTTTAATTAACAGGTGAAAAACAGAATCTGTCTGAAATATGAACCATTTTGGAGCATGTCCTGCCTCTATATTAAACAGACGCCTGTGAAATAAGACCAATAGGACAGGACTGATTGAAGGGCTCTAATACACCGAGTAAACTTCACCAGGATAAATTCTGTGAATATTCAAAGTTTGGTCAGAGACAGGGGAGAGTTACTCTTAGGAGTCTCCCGATGCCCTCACTCTCAGCTCTGCTCACTGAGGAAAAGCAGAACAAGATATTTACATTGTTGATCAGTTTTAACATCTAATCAAAATAAGCTAAGCATACGTATTCCAGTTCTTTGTTCTGTGACAAATTTTTTCTCTACTACCTTAGTATTACACCTTAGGACAACCCGGCTGGAGCACTGGTTTGATACACTGCTGCAGTCCATTTGAAGCCCAACCTGTTTCAGTGACTACTGTGATGTACAGAAAGGGCTACCTATGCTAAAATAAGTGCCATTTGGATACATTTGTAACAGCTTTACTCACTTAAGAGACTTGACAAATCTGGAAAAGAGGTAAGCTGTTCGACTTCGTACTTTGGGACTTGTATGGCGAAGACCACGGTGATCTAAAAATGCCATCTGCAATCAAGAAAGTATCTCAGAAGGAATCCCTAAATGAGGGGGGAAGTTAATCATCCAACAATTTAAGAAACCCTGCTTCTTTAGTGACCTTTAGAAAATAAGAAAGTTTCCTAAGTGTAAAGAACTTATCTAGCCTTATCTAGTTGAAAATGTAGATGAGATAAAACTTACTAGAACAGTTGGAATGTGCTGAGGTTCAACAGCAAAGAATTTTTCATATCTAACCACAGTTTCAAAGAATTCCAGGGTCACTGATGTGTGTTGATAGGCACTAACACCAGAAGTCACCAACTACAAATAAAAGCATTAGCCAGTTAGTACTTCAGCTGTTTATAACACCAAACTACAATGTAAATGACGTGCTGGTAATTAAGATGAGGCATTTGAAGGGGAATGTTCCAGTCTTTCTTAGCATTTTTAAATAGCTCCCACATCACACATGCTTACTGTTCTCATCATGTCTTGTAAAGCTGTAGCTTTTGTAACATCACCAGAGAAGTGAGCACCATGAGATACAGGAAGAGCCTCGGCCAACATATACAGCAGCCTTATTGCTACTTCTACTTCCATAAACCGCGTTGTTTGCCAGTTCCTAGAGAAAGAATATGAAGATCATGTTAGTCTGTAGTAGCTTACAAAATAATCACAGTTGTACCATGTTAATGTTTTCTTTTGAGCCTTCTTCAGATGCACAGCATAAAAAAAAGCATATTTAAACCAAGAAAAACCACTGTAAGACCTAGACAGTATTTCAGGATGCTGCCAGGAGACTTTAGCCACAAACACAGCACCTCTCCATAAGGCTGTTAGCAATTTTCTTTTACCAGTTTAAACTTGAAAGCTACAGATTTCGTGAAGTGGTTATTTATGTACAAAACCACCTACTAGGATGCATAGACAAGCCATTCAGCTTCACTTAAAAGGAGTGCTTACTAAAGAGCAAGGTACAAGGAAGGAATCCAGTATTGCTGCTATTTGTAGACACACAACTGTCCTCCTGGTCAGGCAACTAATAGTAATATTTCCTTATTTACATGCATAGTTTCCAGGACTGGTACAGCTCCTTTTGTAAAAAATACTTCACCATTGTTTCTTTTCCCTATCCAACTCTGGTTTTCTGATATCGATGATACATAAAATTATTTGCCACATCTCATAAGCATTTCCTTAAGATGTAAAGCAAACTCCTGTCCAATTGACTGTTGCTGTGAAGGTAAATGACCAAATATCAATAAACATCTCTAGGGAAAAAAATTAACTGCTATTTAAGGTTACAAAAGAAAAAAGCTTTTTCTAAGCAGATGAGTAAAGATTATACAAAGTAGTACTTATGATGAAGTTGTAACAAGCTCATTCTGTTAATTGGTTTCACTTTGGTATATCACACTTCTGTTCATTACAAACTCTTGACAGTTAAAATTAAAAAAAGCTAAGGGCATCATGTAAATATGGTAAAAAAAAAAATCCAACTTACTGAAGTGTAGTGTTAAAAACTCTGCGGACAGATGCCAACAGTAACTCTGGTGAAACCTGAGCAAGCCTGTCCAGCAACAGTTTTAACTGTTTTCTGTACTCCACAAACATTGCTTCATCTTCACCCTACAAAACATTCACATCAGCGAAGTCCATATTTTCGCATTTAAATTCATCCACAACTGTTTTAGACAATTACACCTAAAATAAAAACATGTACATACAAGAACAGTGTACCACGCTCAGACAACTCAATAATGCTCACCCTATGCTCTTGCAAGACAACAGCAGGGTCCTTTATTGGCTCGTGGTTCTATGTTGAGATGTACTGTATTCAGTCCAGAAACGTATTAAAGAGGCTTCCCAAACTGAAAGCTAGCCAAAACTACAAGAAAGAAAATGCTCCTGGCAAAGCCTTATTGACCTAATTCTTGAAAATTGACTCACTCCTCAAAGATGTTATTTCTCAGAATCTAACTTTGTTTCTGTCAGTTTAATTTTAAAACGTCGATAGTAGACTGTATACAGTTTAAGTTAACCTTTTAAACAATACGGCTCTCTAAACAGCCTAGAACAAAAGTCTAACATATTCAATCACTACTGCTGTCCGACAGATACAAGCATGGGAGCAAACTGAAATTAGAGACCTTCCATCTACACTAGCTTATTTTTTCAGAGGTTTGACCACTTGAAGTAGGTCAAGCAGCATTTCTTCATTACAAAATATTTCTCAAATCTTTTTGCAAGACAGAAATGATGTTCAGAAACATGCAAACTCACATTGAACAAGCCAGCTGATGGTATAGATGTACTTGGCTAGGAATAGTTCTGCACAAAGGCAGACAGAAAAACTCTGTTAACTGAACTAGCTTGTATATCCCTTTACTATGTTGTTTTGTCATGTGCTGACATGCCCAGAGGTTAAAAAAAAGCTTTCCACATAAGAAAAAAAAAAAAATCAGCCTACAGACCTCTGCTTCCTACTTTCAAATACTTAGTCTATGAAAAATACGGATTTTAAAAATGTGAACAAGTTTTACTACATGTAATTTAAATTGCATTTGCCTGTTTATTCATATAATACAATACCTCATTTTCAAAATTATATTCTTCATCGTATGTCAACTTCTTCATAACTGCCAACATGATTGCCTAAGATAAAAACAGAACTGTAAGCACAGAAGCAGACAAGTCCTAAGAAGCAACAGTTCAAATCCTACAGTAAAGGAAACATTAAAGCAAGTGTTAATGTTCACAACTATTTTAAATCCATTTGAATTACTGTTTTCAGAAGTTTAGCAGAAGTACCAGTCCAAATTAAAACAGATGGATTATATCAGAACAATACACAGATGCCATTCCAGATACACAGCATGGATGAGTTGGAGCCCTCAGTCTCTGAGGGCATTATCTGCCTTTGTTTCCTGCTTGTAATCTGTGCTGTTCAGTTCACACTGAAGAAAACAGTTAACATGACTGAACTAGGCAGAGGATGCTAAACAGGTTGTCCAAGATCCTGTCGTAAAGGGGCAGTTCAGCTTGGCCGTAACGTTAACTTCTCTATTAACTCAACATGCTTGAAAGCCTTTTTTTTGGGACGACAGGTTAACAAGCTGAACTGGTTCAGCAAAGAATCCAAGGGTAAGAGCCAGGAGCAGCAAACAAGAGTAAGAAACCCCAAACCTTCCCTTTTCACCACAGCAAGTTGTTAGCTCAGTTAAAACACTGATGTGCTATTTCACCTTCACAGGGACTGTTGGCGAGTCCTAAAACATCAATAAAGACTGAAACTTGCCTCTACTGAAGTCTCAATCTCCAAATGTATCACTTTGATCTTACTAAGCATTTAGTAATTCAGGTTTTTAGAAACCTGATTTAATGTTTAAAATACATGGAGTACTTAATTCCATTTATGCTTTCCAGGATGGATAGAAATTGAACTGACACACACAGTTACCTAAAAGAAGTGTTTAAAAAAAAAAATCTATGATAATTTTCACTTTAAGTTCAAGTTCATTCTGGGGAACCTACAAAAAAAGTGTGTTAAGTCTAAATATTCCAAATGGCCAGAAAGCTATTCTGAATAATTAAAACTGAATCAGAGGCAGATCATTTTTATATCTATGATGACAATTAAGTGTTAGAAGTTCAAGAGAATATTAAGTGGCAACAAGTAATGGGACAGGACATATCTATATACTTATTACAAGGAATGGGTTCACTGAATAGCGAAGACAACACAAGAGAATTGTAACGGGTATTTGATCAGCATTACAAAGCATCTCATCCCTATTACCTGCTACCAGGTGAAAATTCACACTTGGGTCTTTATTTTTTTTTTTTCCCCTATATTGGTTAAATTCAATAGTCAACAGCTTTTATTCTAACTAGAGCAAATAAAAATGCTGATCATATCAGCAAGAACTTTATTAGCATCTTCCAGTACTGGAGGTTCTGAATGTTGACAGTTAAATTTCAGACAAATAATAAACAAGGGAACAGGTAAATATTAAAAAAAAAAACCCAAAACTTTTGACAAATGAATCACGATTATATATTTTTCACTTCAAGTGCAAAACTTGATGTTAACACCAAAATGTTCCAATGAATTTAACTGAGGTGAAATTCTTGGTGATCTTGCAGAAACAGACATTTTTGTATTTTGAGGAAGAATGTGGTCAAATAGCAAGAATGCGATCAGGATTTCTGTTGACAACAGGTGTCAGCATCATCTGTGAGAAGCCTCTACTTCTCTGTAAGAAGTACTATTAAAGAATTAAAATAATTGCAAAACATCAATGTGATATGCTTGTAACCAGAAATGCTTAGAAACACTTGTCATTTCAGGAATTAAAAATGAGATCCTGCTGATGAGAAAAAACTTGGGGGCTTCAAAGGCAAAACAAACAAGATTATTTTTTTTTCCTCCTTAAATAATGAACAAGTTGGAAATGAGAATGTCTTAGGTGCAAAACTTGAAAGGAATGCTGCTAAGTACACAATTTAAAGCTTAGACAGACAACAATAGGATTTAGACTACTTCCAAATACTTTATGAGTTGGACGAAAGAAGAAAGATTGATATGATCACTTCTCAGATCACAAATCCTTGAGATCGCTCAGTAAAATGAAGAAATAATTATAACAAAGTTCTTCAGTATAAAAGCAATTTAATAAAACAACAGATTTTAGGATAATACTACATTCAAATTTTAAGTGTCTGAAGTACACTGCAGCAGTAATTGGGTTTGATGCAGTTAAGACATTATATAAATAAGATAAAATAAAAAGATTCAGTGATGTTATCAAACTTTCTCTTATTATGTTACCTCATCCAATTTTAACAGACATTAGACAAAACCAGACCAAGACAATCTAGACCACAGCTTGTCGTGTTACAACAGGTAACAGGTAGAGAATTCAGTTCTCTTTGTAAAGCAATCACAAGCTGTATGAACTT
>JAAGNO010027078.1:14884-28483 GCA_033439905.1 Ceryle rudis
CAGCTTGTCGTGTTACAACAGGTAACAGGTAGAGAATTCAGTTCTCTTTGTAAAGCAATCACAAGCTGTATGAACTTACAAAATACCTGCACCAATCTAACCAGTTGAACACCTAAATTAGTACATCCACATTGGTGCAGAAGGGTCATAAGGAAAATAAATTTTTTAAAAATGACAGTGCTGAAAAAGCCAAACAAGTTTACCACCTCCAAAACAGGACATAAAACTTATTTGTTAAACTTAATACTTACCTATAAACTTAAGTTTATATGCTTGAGTTTATACATAAGCTTAAGTTTAACATATAACTAACTGCTCCTTGTAAGTACAACTGTTATAGCTGAATTGCAGCTTCTTTCTTAATTTTAACTTGTAACACTGTCAAGGGTTGAGTTTTATGACAATGCTGTCTGTATTTCTTCCAATCCTTCAGAATTAGGGCAGGTTTAAATAAAAATACAGTACTTTGGGGCAGGGAAACAAAACCAACCTCCTCTTCCATCTTGATTTGAGAACATTCTATCAACAGTACAGACCATACAGGAGCATACCAACAAATGCCTAAGGGTTGCTTGGGAAAACTAGCTCTAAACCAGCTTTCTTTCATCTTCATGCACAATTCAATATACGTTTACTATTTAAAGAAACAGCTGTAGTTATTTAGCAGAAGATGGAACATCATGTCCTTACTTTTAAGTCTTCCCTTTTAATTATTGTCACATGCACATTTTAAGACATATAAATAAAATATGGTTTTTTTCAGCAAAATGAAAGATTCTGACCCAGTGTTGTTCTTGAGAAAAAAAAAAAAAAAAAAGAAACTCTAGTAAAAAGAAAATACTTACTTCTACATTAGCTTTTTGTTGGTCTGAAAGTGCAGAAAGCTGTAAAAAAAATTCAAGTGTTATTTTTTTGTATAGTAACTCTTATTTCTCTCTAATAGGAAAAGAGGTTTGCTTTTTTCTAACAGCCATATTATCTGCAAGGCTTCTTTCCACTTAACACAAGATTTAACCCAGTTCCTTGAGATTTTTAAACAAACCTATAGCAATAGCAAGACCATAGCCATTAAATATACTGAATGCTAATTAGTAAAAACACCCAAACTATTTCACAAGTCAGCTTGCACATAGTGGGATATTCATATATCCCCACAAAAATCAAACTAAATCATATGTCAAGAAGGGATGTTAAATTGAAGCCAGACATATTTACCTGTTTCAAGATGTGAAGGTAGTCATAACAAAAGCCAATGATATTAGATGAGATGTCATCATCTTCATGGATTAGCAGTTGCAACATTAGAGCCACTTTTGCTTCAATAGCTTGCAGAGTGTCTTGAGCACTCTTCATATCACCACTTTTTATCAGTTTAGTCCAACTAGCTATTAATGCTTGTCCCATCCCATTGACCAGCTTCGAAAATCTGGCCAGAAAATCCACATCATCTTCCTGCAAGAAAAGACATCAGGTTAAGAATACTAGCAGAGATCATGTTTAAATGGCATGAGCTTACAGACTCTATTACCCATGTCTAGTAGGTAGAAGTAGTAAAACCCAGCATTTGTCTCCTAGATGGAAAATACAACTGCCTGGTTCATTTTCACCAGGGAATGGAGAGAGAAAAATAAAAGGAATGCCAGATTTGGCTGTCCTACATTATACAACAGTAGCTTGCTTCCTCTCTTTAGATTAGATTTTCTCTTTTTACTTTACAGCAAGAAACAGGTTCAAAATAAGGGCAGCAGCAGGTACCTACCATAAATTTTAGGCTGTATAAAAGGAAAAATATTTTTATGGGAGAGCTTCAAAAGAATTAACAGCTGTAGCTCACTTCAGAAATACTGATATCAAGAAACTTCCAGTACTGCCAGTAAGAGTGAGGTAATATTAAATACTGTGGCTTTCTTTTGCAGAAATACATTGATCGGGATTAAGAAATAACCCTAGACCAGTCACCCCAAACAGATGCTTTGCTCTCTACCATAATGGTACAAAAGTAGAATATTCAGTCTTCCTCAGAAAGACCAAGGTAAGATTTTTAGAGAAACACCTGAATTGAGAAATGTACATTTTCTGCATTTTAGTAGGAGCACAGATTTGAAAAATGCTTCAACATGGAGATAACTGCCTTGCAATCCAAGGACTACAGCTTTAGAAGTACTGGTTCCCATTTCTCCACGGCAGGTAGCAAACAGCTGTCCTTACACATGGCAACTGCCAGGGAATGTGTGTTTGGTTAGTAGGTATATTTTTCCAGCTTATAGATAAGAATTTCAAGCCTCACGTCTGATAGAGCAGACATGCAGAACAGCATATGTGCCCTTAAGAAAGCTCTTTCTCCTGAATTATTCACAGCTGATCTAAAAAAACCCTCTATCTTGGCTACAATACCTCTTATGGAACCATTCAGAAGAGAAGATTCAAGGCAACAAAACACAGAAGCAGCGTTAACAGTAAAGCACAACATTCTTCAGGAGAGGAACAGAAGAATTATGTAATACCTTACTTCTGTAACAAAAAAACTCATGCTCGGGACAAACGATACATAGTGTGTTTTAAATGAATAAGGGATATTAATAACATGCTGTTAAACTAAGTATGGAAAAACTATAAGAAGTGTTTATCTTTGATGCAGTAGCACAACTAATTCTCCCTAATCTGTGGGCTTACTTTTATAGTTCTCTGTCATTTGCTTATTTAAGAAATGTTGAAAACTTATGACTCATTCCTATTGTAAAAAACCACATACAGACCTGATCAATACTGAAGAGGCCAGCAGACTGCAGTACTTGACATAAAGATTCAACCAATTTTGTTTTATCAATTGGGTCCATTCCCTTATTTACAATTTCAAACAAACAATCACAGGCTTCTTCCCGGAGAACTTCCACAGACATGTGACCTAGCAGCATATTTATAAACCTTCAGAGAAAGAAAAAAGTTTATTTTTATACGTACACAGTAGCACTGTATAGAAGTTTTATCTTGTGTGATATTTACAATAGTTTCTTTTTATAAGACGGTGTTAGAGTCTATTGTACTGACTAAACCCAGCATTTTATACATTTTAAGGAGAACAGAGAAAATGGTGTAGTCTCTGTTTTGGCAATTACATCAGCTTGGCTTGCAAAGTCAATCACTCTACTAAAACCCAAAAACCTCCAAAGACGAGTTTTAATTCTGTTTCACAGAAACAGTCAGCACACACTCAAGGTTATTTTTGCAAACATCTCATCACAATGCCCTTACCTTTCATTGGCTATCAGGCTCAAATCTATCCAGGATACATAAGCTCCAACTACTTCAAGGCACTGGCACGTCAACTCTGAGTTATTATATTGATAGTTTTGTAAGATTTGGTACCATGACTCCACCAAACTTGGAATGCACTGTTCCCTCATAGTATCTTTTAATAAGGTGTTTCTACGAGCCTCCTATCAACACAGAAAAAAGATAAGTCAGTCTTGTCACAGTTTAGGATTTTTGTATCCACTACCAGGTACCACTTGTCCCAGCAAGATAAAGAACTCAAATCAGAAACCCAAGGAGAGTGCATTTCTTCTTGCAAGAAACAAACACTAAATACTCTAGGTTTTGCTCTTTTTTTTTTTTCCCCTACCACAATGCCCAAGCACTGAAGAAAAGCAGACAAAAAGGGAAAATCCCTCTAGATCACGAAATGGATTTCTGATATTAGGACTCCTTAAAACAGGCAGTAGAAGAAATTGACATTTTTAAATGCGTCAGTCTGACATTAAATTGGCAAACTCAGTCAATTAGTTTTTGTTTGTTAGCTCTTCAAGAAAAAAATACATTAACTTAAAAGTATGAAATTGTGAAAAGCATTAAAAAACACATGGCTTTTGGATCCAAACCACCTAGTGATTCTAAAGCCAAGTTAGCATAGGGGAAAAAACATCTCTGCAACTCTTCTGCTCTAATTAAAGTAAAAATGCCTTTGGGAAATTTAAAACAAATGTTAATGCAAAGTAACGACTTGCCTCTGATGTATGAACAACATCCCGGTCTACCAGCTCAGCATCAACAGCCATCAGGATCCTGAGGTACATATCCACACCTCGTGGGTTGAGGTCAACTACTGACAGAATATCAAAAAAAAACTTGGGCCATTTTGTGAGATACTCAGTAACAAAAAGCAATGCAAAGACTTGCGCCGCTTTGTTGCGAATAAAAGTCTTCTCAGGCTGGGGATTCAGCATCTGGTAGAAACAAGATATTTAATTTTTATATTCTTGCTAAATTAGAGAAGAATTATATACGCTTGATGATCTCTGCATAGTGATTACTCTAATACCTCTCTCTTCCTGGCTCAGATCTATTAAAAAAAACCACCTTATCTTTTCAAGGATTTGAAAGAAAATTTAGCTGTATTGTAATGAAACTGAAAACATTTTCTGTGTGATACAGTCCTAAGCCTTTCACTCAGTACTAAGACATCAAGTGTACTATTCAAAGTCTAAAAGCTAATTTGTCAATTTGGTGAAAGGAATAAACAAGAACTTCCAGAAAACAAGCTACAGTCCTCTTGGGGATTGCTTATTGCCTACATTAGACATCAGCTTTAAGAATACTCAAGGAAGCTTCTAAATCTAAGATCATCATGAAAAAAAAAAAACCACAACAAACCAACTAACCAAAAAAAAAAAAAAAAACCACCACACCAAACCCCAAACTCTAACTACCAATTTCCTCCTCTCTCTCCTTCCCTTTTCTATAAAATCATCCTAAACAGAACAGCTTGCCACAAAGAAAAATTAAAAACAATTTAATCCATTTCACAATGATTTGTTATTTTTTGAGTTGTATTATATTCCATTTCCTACATTTGCTACAGAGAAAGCAACTGTTAATTTCCAGCAGAAGTGGGACAACAAGTAGATAACCACAGGTATAGGCAAAGACTTGTATCAGCTCACTTGATGGTTGTGCAATTGCAGACTCTTGGGTCCAGCTGATGCACACTCAGCTACAGTAACTACTTCCACAAGAAAGAGTGGCCAATACTCTGCCATGGTATTAACACAGAAGTGATGCCATTCATTTATAAAGACCTGCTAATATTCTAGAGTAGACAGGAGTTTGTCCAGGAGGGTCTTAACAGAATTACTGCTCCTCCTCCAGACACTCTGGAACATCAGGAATCAGGACTGTATCCTTCTAAAGGGAATTTTTTAATACTTTTGCACACAACTCAGTAAGCCACAACTGTTAGCCAACTAAGAGTTTTATATTTAGTAACAAGTTCAAGCACAGACTTCATTACAACATCTGATGTAAAGATTTTCTAATAAGGAGCAGCACTTTAAAAGCTTTTCACCATCAGATACCGCATATCTTCAGGAAGCCATCTTTAAACTCAGATGACAGATTAAACATTTAGCCCACATTCGATGCCTTATGTCAGCCTACTAATAACCTGCTATGTAAGGCTGCTGCTGTGATGGGACATCCTCACCTGTGCTTGCAGCCATGTTATGACTGTTTCCCTAATTAGCTGCTGCTGGACTTCAGTAAGTTCAGAATATCTGAAACAAAACATAATGAGATCAAAATATGACTGCTTCATGATAAGTGCAACATTCAGTAAGCCAAAAACTTTTAATACTGCACCTAATACAGCACATTAATGTGCATATTCCTAGAAAAGGAATTTATATAGCTATTTGTATATAAAGTTTTTTAATCAAGACAAAAATAAGGAAAAATATTTATGGACTACATTTTGAGGCACTGCTGCCTCCCATATTGGAGTAGGAGCTTCAAATTTTGAAGGAAGGCAGCTCTAGCAGGAACAGGACTCATGACCCTGTTAAAAATACACACTTGACCATAAGCCATGGGAACAAGGAAGAGACATCTGTATATGCTCAAACTTGTTTACTACACATTGAAGACTGTAAATAGCGAGTGCAAGGAAATCCTTCACTGATCTGACCTAAAGTAAAATGTTATGAGGCATATGTCAAAACAGAAAAGCATACAAGTAATTCTACTTCACATCATACATATAGTCCTGGCAAAATCTGACATTATACCCAGCTCACCTCAAATACTACCCACACGTGTTCCTTCCCAGAACTAGCTAAGCTGAGAATACTCTCCTTGCAATAGAGCTGCCTATAGGCTTGGTACAATCCTTAACAGGAACGACTGCTGAATTCGACTCTAGCATTCCTGTCACAAGTAATGATGCATTGAGGAGAAGAAAAAAGCAACCCCACTGAAAATGCTCAAATAAGCAGGAGAACAAGAAAAAACATACTGCAGGATCAGGTGACAGGAGTGGAATAAACAGAGGACGATGGACAATGAGGTAAAATTAGGTAAATAAAACTCACAGAAACCTAAGTCTTTAATTTTTGCTCTACTAAGTAGTTGTGAAAATCTGACATAAAATACACCTTATTCCTATCCAAAGCTTGACCCACACGTTCAGCATATTGCAACCAGTCATGATGATGTTCCAAGAGGCAGACACCTCTGCTGTGGTGTTCAAGTCAGACCAAAGGAGCTCAAAGTGTAGGAAAAAAAAAAAAAAAATAGTTCCATGCAATGAAAAGTATATTTTCCTAAAATTATGATTCTGTGAAAACGCCACTCTGAGAAAAGGCTACTTTCTCTTTAACATCTCTGCCACAGTTATTGAATGAATAGGGCTTTGTCTGAACTCCAGGACTCTGTACTGCGCAAGGCTGCTGCTTGCAGGACTCTCTTCTGCAAAAATTAGTGAGAGTACAGAGTAAGGCTTCAATCTCCACAGAGAAATGGCTAAGTAAGTTTCAAGCACTCCTTGGTAACTGGGACCATGTTGGGCCATAAGCAGGTGTCAGATGAACTAAGTAGAGCATGCCGCTCAAAACCCAACTATACCTCTCCCAGGAAAGGGTTAAAAAAAACCCCAAAACAACACAGGAAAGTCCTCTGGACTAGATTAAAGCCATCTTACCTTATCAGCCACAATGAGATGACACATACCATTTTAAGTTTCTTTGCAAGCAGGGGAAGGGAAAACTAGTGGATGTATATGGTTGGTGTCAAGATTACTCACTTGAACTTAATTTGATGTTCCAGAACTTGAAAGCAAAAGAACTTGATGTGATCATCACTAGAAAAAAAAAAAAAAAACAAACCAAAACCAAAAGAAAATTCTGTTACTGGTGGCAATATGGCACACCTCTCTGGGAAGAAAAAAATATTAAAGACAAATACTTGAGCAGTTCATTTGGTAAAAATGAGCAACTGTTGAACTAATATTTACACGTGATATTATAATATTTTTTCTATAGCCACCAATTTGTTACACTTTTATTGCAGTACTGAACATACAAAAGTACAATACCTATTGTATCCTGCCTATATAAAAATCTCTCAGGCTTCAAAAAGACATCCATTATTACACCAAGTGCAAGTTGCACATTGTCTCTTAAAGAGCAAGCTAAAGACAAACTGAGTTATAGATTAGGAAGGGACATTCCAAATGCTATATAATCTACGTGAGGTTTTTTGTTATCTAAAAATTGTAAGAATTGTAACATATTTCAGTAAAGATTATAAATGGCTGTGTTCAAATTTTGTGAGGTTTTGTTAATTACTGCATACTCTGTTGGAGTCAAAAGTTTTGAAAATTATTTACAAAAAAGCGTTCACTGTAAATCACTGTTATTCAGGAGATGTACACCCCTCCGTTTCCTTCAACGCTGAATTACTGGTGATACAGCAGCAACCTAGCATTTAAGATCTAAATACACAACTTTGCAAAAGTAGTAGTAACTGCACACACAATATCTTGAAAAATGGGATGGCCTACTCCTTAGAATAGGGGCAAGGAACTACTTGAGATTACTGTGTATAAAGTCTATAATCTCACAATAGGAAATTTTCAGCACTCCACAAACGATAGCACTAGAACTCTTTTTTTTTTTCCCCCCCCTGAATTTCATAAAGCAGCAGTCTTTAGGCTGCTAGATTAAGATGGAGTTTTATTACTTATACATTGCTCTTCCTTGAAAGGCATTATGCAGAAGCCACAGATCAACTATGATACTAAAAATAATATGAAGACAATATTACCTTTCAGCAATTCACAGTGTATCACGTTGTAGAGTTAAAACCAGTCCCAAAGATATTGCTAATGAAAATAAGCAATGATTCTTATCTACATTACCTGTATATACTCTGAGCTAAGGCTTCTGCACAGACTTGCCAAGCATCCTGAGATATCTTCAGCTGCTCAAAGTAGGCTAGTGCCTGCAAACATCCACATAAGTTTCATTAAAAAAAACCCCCAAAACAACAAAACCAAACCACACAGCAAGACATCTCATTCATACTTGGACTCATATTTAAACAACTCTCCTTCAAAAAGAACAGTATTTGGATATATCCAACTATTTATGTGGCTCCCTAATTACCGTAAGAGTGTTTCTTCAAATGCTAATATCATCGGTACCATTTCCACTTCACATTCAGTACAAAGATTTATTACTTGAATATAAAAGTCATAGAAGCAGAAATGTTGAGGTCAGAAGGAACCTCTGGAGACAGGTTCAACTTGAAGTTGCTCAGGGCCTTTCCATTCAGGTGGAATTTTATGTCCAAGTTAAAATTCCTTCCAAAAATACTAAAGAGAAAGCAACTTCTATTTTTCACTGAAAACAACTCACTATATTTTGTTGTAGCACTTTGGCTCAATTCAATCCCTCAAGATCAAGAAACATTCAAACACTGATCATTTGACAACTGTCAGTTTATGAATATATTATAGAGACTGGAAAAAAAAAAAAATCTACCAAATTCTAGATAACCAAGTTACTTATCAGAACTTCTAAATAGCATTTGACAACAGTTAACTTGATCTAATGACTTCAAGATTTCGTGTAGCCTGTTACACAGAACAGCAAAGTAACTTTTCAAGCAAATTATATCAACAACATTATATTAATTCTATGAATGCATATATTTCAAGGGGGGAAGTGGTGGTGGTGGGTTGGTTTGTTTGGGTTTTGTTTCTTTGCATTAGTTCATAATTGTTTCCATTCACCAAAGTAATTTCCCAAAGTAACTATTCAGTGTGTTGAAAAACTCAAACCCAAGAATTCATTTCCTTTAGTAATTTTCTTCCACTACACAGTTTTAGTAGAAATTGTTTGATACCTCCTTTATATGTTACATCTTACATGATTAGTGAAAAGGTAAGTCACCTTCTACTACAACATATTTCAAAATTAGTCAGGCTGCATAGTTTGAATGTTGATAAATCTATAAGCTTTGAGTTTTACAGTGATATTCTATTAACAGAACACTAAAAATTAGCTACATCTATCCTTTCAGAAAGGACAAATACCCAGAACCAACATATTTAACAGGCTGCTTAGCAATACTAGGCTGCAGGAAACTCCATTAACTCTCTCATATATTCCAGGAATTGTTTTATGAACACAAACCCGAGACATCAATATCCTAATTTCTGAAAGATTTACTGGAGGTTATCTCATAGACAAGCTGAATCAGGATCAGCTCTCTCTTGCTAAGAAAGTAAATTACCTGCATACCATGATTACTTTCTTACCCTACTCTATGCTAATACAAACTTCACTACAGTTAAAAACACACATTTCATTAAAAGACATTAAAGATAGGTAATTCATTCAAATACAAAAAACAAGTCTAAGAATTAAAAGCAGCATTGCAAGCAACTCATTGTTTTCAGTGGCTGCTTTTCATTCTATGGGAGCCTACATAAGTAGCTTAGCAAAAAGTACAGGGAATTGAAAGGGCTGAAAATGTCAGAGCCCAGAAAAATAAATTCTGTGCATATTAAGTATAATTTCACAGAACCAGTGACACACAATCTTCAGCCTACGTGCTTGAGACATGACTTTGTTTGTGCTTGCCACCATATGTATTGGTTAACCAAAAAAAAAAACCAACTCAAAACCCCCAACCCACCACCCAAGAATATATGGGACTTTTGCACTGAGACAGCACCCCCAGTTATTGGAGAGATAAGCAAGTTAATTACATACTCTTTGTCTGAAGTCCGCATCAGCATTTGGGTTTAGCCCTAAAAGGGCTTGTTCATCCATCTCTATTGCTATACTCTTTGTTTCCTAGTCCTAATTGGTTTGCCCACTTCTTCTAGAGGAGAAACTAGGATCATCTGCAAATAGAGAAGCTTTATTTGCTCAACAGAACAACAAAAATTAAAAGCAGGATAGCAACAACCACAGAAGTTTGCCCACAAACCCCAAACACATAGTATGTGCTGCACCAAAATCATGAATGTGCATACTTCTGATACCAATAGCAGAATTCCAAGTCCTTTAATCAACTTTTAATAGTACTGAACATCTTAATGAATAACAAAATTTGGAAGTGTTCCTGTATTTTAGTTCTCTTGAAAAGAGCTAATATCATCTAATGAGAGAAATTGCATGATGTGTACTATTCAACTGAAAGGCATGAACTAAAATTCCAAGCACACAGAGAAGACTTCAGAAAGATACAACATAAACATAAATCTGCTACTCAAATGATAGACTATTTTTTTTTCCCCACCACAAACTTCACAAGTACAAAATAAAAAAAAAATCTCTACTCATGTCTAACACTGTTAAGATGCTTCATAAACCCATTTATGAAGTATTTCCTCTAGGGAGGAGCAAAGCCATTAGGAGGTCTTTCTTCTAAAGCAAGCACACAAGAGAAGTGTCTTAGAAATTAACCACAAGATACATCATACTGAGCTGTTAACAAAGTTTTCTGTTCCT
Source organism: Ceryle rudis (assembly GCA_033439905.1). Classification (NCBI taxonomy): domain Eukaryota; kingdom Metazoa; phylum Chordata; class Aves; order Coraciiformes; family Cerylidae; genus Ceryle; species Ceryle rudis. The sequence continues at coordinate 25,678 of JAAGNO010027078.1, forward strand.
ACTAATGGGTGCTGATTTACTAGCAATTATTTTTATTTAGAAAGCTCAGAGTAAATTTAACAAGCAAACTAGACAAATATTCTAAAGATGATGTGCCTCTACAGGCTGTTTTGCAACACTGTGGGTAAAACAGAGACTTGAAAAAAAGAAATAATCTTTATCGAACACTAGGATGCTGTTAAACAGCAAGAGGAGACAAAAATCCATCTAGCCTTCAAAGCACACCCCCCCAGGAACACTTACTTAAGCCTCAAATAAAGGCCTTGTTACATAAGTAAGTAGGAGGTAGGTGAAAGGAAGATAGACAGGAAGAGATGAAATACAAAGGAGCTGTGGTTTGAAGCTGCCTACATGCCTATAGGTAGACCTCCTGATTTCTTAGCATTGCACATCTTGTGCATACTCTACTGTTCACCCTCCCCCACTGGGAGAAAGGTGGCACAGTGACAACTGACAGCAAGCACATCTGAAAAGAGCTCAAATTTTAACATAGTAACAGGCAGACATTTCTGTAAAACTCATTATAGAATACACTATGACAAAACGCATCATGAAAAGCGATTTAATAAGTAAAATTGAGTTCATACCAAAAAGAAATTGCAGGTTGCAGCAGTACAGAAACCAGAAAATCTGGAACAAAGCAATGACTCGCGGCAAAACAAGCTTCACACACTGCCTTATGACACAGAGCAATCCTGCTCAGGGTCAAAACCTGGGGGTTAAAGTTGCTCTGCCGAGTCTTCTCCCTCTGCATCCACAGCCCCCAGCTTGTTTTCCCCATAACCAACTTTCAAACCAAACAGATTAAAATAAGTGTGAAATGCTGCAGGCAATTCCCACCCCCCCCCCAACAGCATCTTTCAGTTAGGGTCTGGTCTAGAGTTATACAAGTAAAACTGTTTAATATACAGAAGCATATTTTTCATGCATTTTACTGCTAATATCACAGCATTACAAGGTAGCAATCTTCTACACCCGAGTGACAAGTTTTGGCATTAAAAATACCCTGGCTCAAAGACATGTTCTCTTCAGTTGTTCAGCTGTTAGCATGCCAACTAGTTCTACTCATTTTGTACGTGCTACACGAGCATATTTAAAATTTCATCTTCTACCATATATCTTTTCCTAAGAGTTTCAGCTTGATTAGCCAAGTCTAGAAGACAATGAGATAGATTTGAAGGAGCCTTTTGAGAAAGCTGACAAAATAGCTTCTCACGCTATATCGTTTTAGTTAAGCAGGTAACTTTTCTACCACAAACCTATTTTACCAGACAGTTACACCTCAAAAGCAAAAATCGAAATGCAATTTTAATAGCACTTACAGTTTGTAAAATCCATTGCAAGATATACTCCTCTGTAATGTCGAGCGTGTCATTAAAGCAAGTTTGGCTTATTATAAAAATCAATAACATTAATGGATAATATGCAGCTGTGTAGAAATACTGTCTTGTTTACTTAGAGAAGCTTTTTTTTTTTAAGCAGTATGCTATGTTGGGTGGCAAACTGATCTTACTATAATTAAATAGAGGGTGCAGTTCCTTAACAGTGGAGTCATAAAGGTACATGTAACTCATTAGCATAGTTTATTCCCCTTCATATGCTAAATACCTATAAATGCATTTGACAGTAGAGACTGATTTCATACAGGAAAGCAGGAGGAAAAAAAAATAAAGTAGTCACACTTCAAGTGAGGAAGACTGTCCATTTTAACAATACTGATACGGTAAAAGGTATGTAACCTGGGTGTAGATATTCCCTAATAACAGAAGTATGCAGAGCATTTTTACTACAGATGCAAACCATAGGAACAATCAGTAATTAAAGAATACTTCATTTACAGCACTCATTTTAGGTATTTACAAGATTGTGACAGCATATAGGGAGCCGGTGACATACTTAATTTTATTCTCTCGAGTTTTCTCTCTAATAAAACAAAGTAAAAGATCTTTCACATTCTTTTTGTTCTTCTTTTGATATCTGTTTTGCCTGCCAAAAATCTTGAGGATATTTGGAGACTCTTAGTCTCTAGAGCCTTTACACCGACCTAACATGCGGTTATAATGAGCAGCTGTGTAATTACAGCTACTTCGAGAACTTTTCAACTGGACTAAAAAGTTTTTCTTTCTGTAAGTGATATATTAGGTTTCCATTTCAGGAATTCCGTGTCAAGAGTGAGGCCTCCTTGCCCCCCCTCCCCCGCGACTTGGCCCAAGAGCCCAGCCTCTCTCGCCGGAGAGCCAGCACCGCTGCGTGGCTCAGCAGCGGAGGGTGATGGGGCATTCTCACTCCACCGCGTCCAGCTCTGCGGTGGAGACACCGGGACCGCAGCTTAACCCCTTGAGCCCCGTCAGTGACAAAGCACTCCTCCTGCGGCGTGCGGCCGCTGCCGGGCCCGGCGGAGGCTCTCCCACGGCGGGGAACCACCGCGCTGAAGCGCGCCGAGAGCAGCGGAATATGGAGGTGCGAGGGAGGTCCCTCCCCTCACGTTGCAGTCTAAACCCTTACGGTTACTTCCTTCCCCCACCAGAGCCGTAACGGAGGACGGCTACCGAAGCAGCTCCCCAGAGCACGCCAACGTAACCGCGCCACAAGCTACAGCCTACGTTAGAAAACGCCCGGTATTTTTCGTGGCCGCACGCAGGCACTCCCAGCCCCCACCGGCTCACGGAAGAGGGGCCCGGTGGGGACCTGCCGACTGCCGCACTGCTCGCTCCTCCAGTAGCGGGGCCGGGGGACCGAGGCTGCAGCGTCTCCCCCCATTCTCCAGAGCCTCCCGGCTGCAAGCCAACGGCCGGCGAGGCCCAGC
>JAAGNO010027079.1:3591-41255 GCA_033439905.1 Ceryle rudis
TCCAATACTGGAATATATTCACAGCATTGTGATAAAGATGTATGCCAGAGGAGATCTGTAAATAAAACAGGTCCTTTGCCTGTGTCCTGTGAATGGAACAGCATTTGGTTGTGTCAGTATGTGGGGTCTGAATTGTCGTATGATGATCCAAATGGATAAAGCCTAATTTAATAGCTATCAATCAAAGGTAGGAAGCTGGCAAGAAGGACTGCAGTTCAGGCTCAGATCTCCTGAAGAAAAAAAAAATAAAATAAGAAAAAAAAAGAAAAAAATAAAGCATTATGGTTAAGACTTGAAGTCTTCAGAACATCAAGGATGAAGTCTTCAGAACTTCAAGGAGATCTTCTGATTTCCTGTCAAAATTTATTCATGGGCAGTTTCAATTTAAATAGTTTGTCTCTCTTCCTTATATTTATCATTTTCATTCAACTATTGCCAGAGTTAGTATCTTTACCTATCATTTTGCTATAACAATCAAGCCAGCTTTTCCTGACCTCTCACAAAGCAGAAGTCTGCAGTGTCTGTCTCTTCATTTAGGAAAACAGGATTTCAAGAAGAGTGAAATCCTCTTCTTTTTGCCTATTCTGACCCAGTTCGAGTTAATTTTTCCTGGACTTGGATGACCAGAGGTGTGTACTTGTTTTTATGTGATACCCTGATAGCTTCTTATTCTCTGAAGTTTATACTTCTTGCTTGGGAGTTACTCTCCTTGCATCTTCAGTAATCACATACTTCTATTATTTTTTATTTCACTATTTTTTTGCAGAAGTGTTACTTTTACAGGTTTTCTCTAACAGAAAATATACTGTCATGGCTCCTGAACATTTCATGTTCAGAATTATCATTGGAAAAAAATTGAGAATATTCTAGGAATACTTGTGTACCATATTAATTAACTGATCATCACTAAAAAAATGAAAGGCCTCATAGCTCTGTCAATTTTACTATCCTCAGCTAAGAATCCCATGCAAGTAAAATGAAAAATGAGGTTTGTCCCAAAGGAAATACCATGCAGTTTACACACTTTTCTTATGCTAGTACTCATGGTGCTTACAATCATTTTACCGTGTATATTTTGACTTTAGTAACTCATTTAAAATGATGACTTCTGTATTATTTCTGTGTATATGCTTAATCTTGCATGTGCTCTAGATCACATAGGTTGGGAATCTCTCTGAAGAGATTTATTCTTGCATTGCTGTCAACCTCAATATTCAACTTGCAGGCAAGAAATACCTGAATGCATCTCGCATTTCTAATACAGTCATAAAAGTTGTAGATATCAGTCAAATATTAAGGATTTAAGGGATAATTAGAAGTAAGTAATCCACAAAAAGCTAATAAAATCTAGAGCAGCTTCTGACAATTAATTTGAACAAGTCAGAAAACAAAAGTAAGTTAAGAGATCTGCAAGACTATGGCAGTGTCTTAACTATGTCAGCTGTTACTTGAATATTTTCTACCCTCTAGTGGAATGTTTCTCTCACAGAATAGTATTTAAAGGACTGATTTTTGACTCTATGACATGCATCAAACTGGGTAAGAAGTTTATTTCTACTATTACATATAAATGGGGAAGATCACTGTGTCCTTACTTCTCTCATTGCAATTTTTCATTGGTCCCTGATGGATAGTTACAAGGTTGCATACAATGCTCTTGATCTGAATTTCCTGGTTTAAAACAGTCCCTGTCACTGTAGAAGGAAAGTGAAAGTTTTTGACTGAGAAAAGCACTTCAAAGAAAAGAAAATCATGGCTGAAATTCTGAGAGATCCTGAAAGAAAAAGAACTTCTATCTACATTTTATGGACAAAACTAACTGAAATACAAATGGAGAAGAGGTTTAATGTAGTGTTATAACTCTTCGGCTATCAATAGCCTTTTTGTTCTTTGTTCTGTATAGCGTTGCTCAGTTTAACATAGTAGAAATAAAATGATCTCTCTCTCTAAGAGGAGTTCAAATTGAAGCACCAGATCAGTATTGAAAGAGGAGAAAAGTGTGTATCTATCTTCTCATAACACAATTGCCTGTGCTAGAGTTTGTCAATTATTGTTTATTAAACTAATAAAACATTAGTTTCCCAGAGTTTTGATGTGGCCGGTAAATGAGGAAAGCAAAGAGTACCAATAACTTAAGAAAAAGCAAATATGAAACAGAGGCAGAAATAATTGAGGGCTGAAGAAAAAAACTGCTTTGAAGCAGGAATGGATTCATTATCACAATTTTTCTCAAAAGAGTTTTCCTTCCTAATCCTGAAATATCAGGCACAGTTTTTTCTTGTTAAACTGATTTCAGTCTTGTGGACGACAGCTAAGGCTTTGCCGTCTTTTGAACTTCTCTCATTGTATATGAAGAGAGTTTTATAATCACTTTTTTTTGAGAAGGAAGACCATATTAGAAGCAGGAAACTTTTTGTCTACTGTGTTTGTTAAATAAGTAATGGAAGAAGACAGAATATCAGACTTTCTTCACCCAGCACAGCACAAGACACATAGATGTGAAAAAACAGGATGCTGAACTGAAGGGCTCTCTCCATCCTTCAATTCATACAGTAATAGAGAGCAGCAGGATATTCAGGCCTACATAATTTTTTCCATCAAAGACAGTGGTAACTATATATATGGAGGAAGTAGAGTGGAAGCAGGTTACTTGATTCCTAATTTCCTTTGACTCTTTGATCTACGGGTGAGGAAACGATCAGCTTTTCATTCAGGTCCCTGAATTTCCAAATGCGTGGTGCTAAAAAGCGTGCAGAGAGCCCCATGTGCACCAGCAGCATGGGTAACTAACTGTGTGCTCAAATGCTGAAGTGCAGAGTGAATAGAAATTCCTGAGAGGGAAGCACTTTGTCTTTGGTTGTGATCATCCTCCATATGAATTCTGATATTTCAGCTGATCCAGAGATAACTCTCTTCTGTTAGAGTATTAGGTAGCCAAATATTCCTTTGGGTATTTTTCTTTTTTTTTTCCTTTTTTTTTCTTTTCATGGCTATGGACAGGTAAACCAAGAACTGCAATGGGAGCAATTTTTATTTCTCTACTTTCCATACAGAATCTATGGTGTGAATTGCCACTCACGTCAAGGTAATAAGCCTGTGGTGTCATTCTGGAAGCATTTGTCACTGAGCATCCACAAAACACAGCTTTCTTTCTCTGGTCTCCAAAAAACCACAAATTACTTTGTGTTGCCTTCCAAGGGCTTCTCATTGAATTTGGAGCTTGGAGGCTCATAACATGGAACAATTGACTTTGAAGTTTAAATCTGTCGCTCATAGTTTGACTTAAAATCAAACTAATATTTTTTCTTCATAGTGAAATGGTATGAGATTAAGTCTTTATCGCTAGGAAAAAAAATAATTTCTTATTCATATTTGATTATTGGCATGTCTTTGTGTTTAACCTGCTCTAAAAATTTTCATTAAAAAAATCATTAAAAAAAATATCTTTCTAACCAAAGTACAAAGAATTAAAGAAGTAGGTTTCTCCTATTACTAATATTTACCTATCTACTTAAATAGGCAGCACAGGTCTAATTTGTCTGATAGAAATGTATTGAAGAGGTAGGAAGAAATCTGAGTAGCCTTAAGTTTAAGTATTGAGATTTTCCAAGGTACAAATGAAAGTGTCCTTGAAGGCTTCCTGTCTTATTGTCATAGTACTGACACATTTTCCCCAGAATTCTAAGTAGACTTTACCTTAAAAAGCCTTATTTGTCTTTTTCACTTCTAATTAATAGACAAAGAAGAAACAGTTTATGATTATCACAAGACCACTTTGCTGCAGAAAAACTACCGTCATGTTCTCCCCAAAATGAGGAAAAAGAGGAGGTCTGACTGTAGACAGTTCAAGGAGTCTGGTCAAAGCACAGTCTAAAATGCCTGAGAAATGGAAGCTCCCATCTTCTATCCTGGGTAGGAAACAGCAGCAATTAACATAGGCACTTTGTTTTAACTGTCTGCAGAGCAGAATCAAAGCCACAGTGATTTCCAGTGCCTAGCTAAATTCCGAGGACAAGGGTCTGAATGTTTAGAGAAACTATCAAGGTACTTACAAAAGTATCCTGAATGGGCATTGAAAAAATGAGATCCAGAAAGAACCCAGTCTGAAGATCCAGTCTGAATGCTGATCTCATTTTTCCCTCCTTTTTCCCCCACTTATGTATAGGAGATACAGCATTAAAGCTTGTATTTTACTGGGAGACTAAGTGAATTAATCCTTTAAACACTACAAGAACCATGCTCAGAAGGAACTAGATTATTGTATATTGTTACTAAAAGCAGTAGTTGACATTATTCATTGGTGGACTGACCTTCTATTTGTGCACAGGAAATGTGACCATGCTGTTCACTAAACTCAGGGTTAAGTTACAAGTAAAAGTACATCCATTGCCTCACAGGTTTATCCCCTGTAGAAAATCTGGTAATAATTTCTCAATCCCCAGTAACCCTGTCAGATAGTTTTAATTTTATACAAGAACGCAAAGCCTTAGTCTTGAGAAGTCCTTGAACAGTGAGACCACTGCTTTTCAGATGTTTATCTAAATAAAAATTATCAGAATATTTAAATATGACCTGTGCGCCTCCTCCAGTTTTCTGCACTTAACACAGCACATGTCACAAAGCATGTAACTCAAAATAGTTATAACACTTTAATGAATACCAAGCAGTGCTAACTGAAGTTAAATGACTTTCAGTTACTCCGTTACTAAGTTAACTCTTTGTGAGTAATTCTTTAGCTTTTGGCCAATTCAAAAAAATCTTACAAATGTTCAGTCAGAGAAGATTTTGTCATGCAAAAAGCAAACATCTTTTATGACAAGAAATCTGAAGAATAGACTTTTCCAATGGTCTGTCATTCTCTTCCAACAATATGACTTAGATTGAAGCCTGAATAATGATTAGCTACTTTTAGGAAATGGCAGCTAATAAATCAGTTGCAGGGAGATCCTTCAGCTTGCATAATATTGCGACAAATTTTATTCATTTTCATACATACATATATTTCAGCAACAGACCTAATTTAAAAGTCAGAGTTTATGTAAGAAATGAACAGCAAGCAAAATCCCTTTCTGTGACTGATTGCATTAGTTATAGTATTGCTGGAGGTGTAATCAAGATTATTTGTCTTTCTGACAGTACCACAATGATATGAGATACAGTATGCTAATATGCCTGTCTTGGTTTATAAGGTGTTATTAGTCCTTTCTTTCTTTTGGTCTCTTAATTAGTGACTGTTGTTCAAAGTAATCGATCTTCAACCACATCTACGCAAATATTCCAGATTATTAACCATAGTGTCAATAAGGTCATGTTTATCCATTTTTCTCAAGAAAATATTTTTATAAAAGCCTCATTTTACCACTCTTGTTCACACAGAGCAGAAACTTACTGTTAATAAATCTAGCTCTTTTGAGGAGCAAAGAATTACTGCCCGTGAATTTAAATTACACATATGTGCTGTATCAGTAGTGTATAAGTGAACGTTTCCATCAGTTGTGCATCAGTATTTTCACAGAATACTATGGAGTGACAAACAAAATAAGCAGTGCTGACAGAAAAGCCAGCATGCAGCTAAGTGGTTACTTTTATTTGCATTGAATGAAAAAGGATTATCGGATAAAACAGTAGAAAAAAACCCAACCTATAAAATATCTTTTTCTAAAGACTGACTCGTAATTTTCCTTCTGTTGTGTCTGTGTTCACTGGTCATCCATGAGGGAATGGAAAGTGGTCAGAAGTCCCTTCTCCTCTCCTCCTGGAGAAGGAAGTGCCTGAGTGGAGGGAAGGAATGAGAAAACAGAGCTGAGCAGATGTGGATGACTGTTCCCCAGCCTGTGAACAGGACAGCTGTCTGCTTTCCTCCTTCCTCTTTTCTTTCACTAGTTCAACCTAATGAAGTTCAACAAGGGTAAGTGTAGAGTCTTACACCTGGGGAGGAGCACTATGTACCGGTACAGGTTAGAGGTAGACCCACTTGAAAGCAGCCCCATGGAGACAATAAATTGGCATCCTGGTGGATAATAAGTTATCCATGGAACAGCAATGTACCCTTGTGGCCAGGAAGGCCAATAGTATCCTGGGGTGCATAAAGAAAAGTGTGGCCTGCAGGTTGAGGGAGGTTCTCCTCGCCCTCTACTCTGCACTAATGTGACCACATCTGGAGTATTGTGTCCAGTTCTGGTCTCCCCAGTTCAAAAGAGATAGGGGAATGTTAGAGAGAGTCCAACAGAGAGCTACAAAGATGATTAAGGGACTGGAACATCTCTCTTATAAGGAAAAGCTGAGTGCCCTGGGACTATTTCGCCTGGAAAAGAGAAGACTGAGAGGGGATCTTATTAATGTTTACAAATATCTGAAGGGTGGTTGTCAAGTAGAAGGGGCCAGTCTCTTTTCAGTGGTGCCCAATGATAGGACAAGGGATAATAGTAGCAAGGTGAAACAAGGGAAGTTCCACCTCAACATGAGGAAAAACTTCTCACCGTGAGAGTGACAAAGCACTGGAACAGGTTGCCCAGAGAGGTTGTGGATTCTCCTCTAGAAACTTTCAAGACCCGCCTGGATCTGTTCCTGTGTGGCCTGCCCTAGGTGTTCCTGCACTGGCAGGGGGGTTGGACTCAATGATCTCCAGAGGTCCCTTCCAACTCCTACCATTCTATGATTCCCTTTATAGATTTGACAGTGATGGTGAGAACAGCTAACTAAAATTTTGTGAAAGAAGATGTGCTATCAAAACATCCATCTGGTGTAATTCGAGATACTCTAACAAGAAGTATACAGGGGTACCTCTTTTTCTGCCTCATGACATGGCATTTCCCAGGAGATGGCCCTTTTATGCCTGCTGGTTTTGCAGTTTCCTCAATGGAGGTGACTCTGACGTATAAGCCTTGTGTTTATACGTATGGTGAAAGGGTCTCTGTCCTTGTTGATCTTACTAAAGAACAGGATGCTGTGCCATTATGTCAACTTAATACTAAGGGTGTGAGTGGCTTGGCAAGACTGAAAAAATACAAACTTCTTAAAAAGCTTTGAAAAGTAATTCCTACTGGTGCCAAAACATGTAGAATGACAGAAAAGTAATGTGACATAATTCTATTCATTTATGACCTGACAGAATATTGCATTTGAACACAGTTATAATTAGCTTTGTAAAAAATCTGATTTTACAAAATCATTTGGCTGTTTTTTGAAAGGTATTATCTGATTTTTTTTTTTTTGTGAAATTGATGTGGTTTTCCATTTGTTTTTAAACACTTAATGATAAGTTTATGAATTATTTTCATTACTAAGTACATTTAACATCTCTTGATTAAGATAGCTGCAAGTGAAACATTCATATGAAATATCTAGCACTTTTTTTTTATTGTAGTGCAGACACTGCAACAATTTGCTGGTACAACATAAGCAATTTCTGTTCATTGATTTAATATATTCATTGGCCATCCTGTATGAACAGAGCTGTCTTCCAGAGAAATGCATTTTTAAAGATTCTGTGTTTGCAGTGGTCATATATTATTATTTAAACATGTTTAGCAAGTCTTTCTCTTTAAAGCACAAAAGAGGAGTTACTCCAGTATAAATGAGGCAGTACCTAAATGTGTCTCACTTGAGAGTGACTCTGCAGATACTCTAGCCCTTTGGAACAGTAGTTCCCTTAATAGCTACAAATGTATTTGGTCATATTCAGCATAGGTATTGTTTGCCTTTAGTTAGGAACAGGTTACTTCTAAGAAAAGCAAAAGGCAATTTGACTGAAATGTCTAATGTGCTTTTACTGAAGGTCAGTACGTTGTTTTGCTCCAAAGCTCCAGCTTGCATTTCAGATGGAAACAGCCCTTTCTATGACCAGTATTAGCCCTCTGTGAACATGTATCATTTATCATTTTATTGGAAGCAGCTGAGGACACTCTAAAAATAGATGTGTGAAATGATGGACAGTTCATGATTTGTTGGCATGGAATCAAGATGTGACAGAAGGGACCAAGCAAGCCAATTGCATCCTCATTGCTGAGGTTACCATGGAAGCTTTAACTCTTTACACTCCCTTTGTCTCTCACATAACTTGTGCAGTACATTTTAATTGTTACGAATGAAATGTATTTCATAGTGTAAAATCTACCTGCCTACATTAACTGAAACTGTCAGACATGATTTGAGGAACTATGTATATTCTGTAAATTATTATAGGAGAATGGAAATGCCTCTGCCAAGGTCTTTGAGGAAAAAAAAAATTGATATGCAAAGCTGAAATGTAAATACATGCTCATTTGTGTAAATTTAGGTATATTTATATTATGAGAATTTAAGAAAAAGAAGCCCAGTGAGGAAGGAAAAAGAAAGGAAAAAGTAATGACAGAGAAAATAAGGAAAAGTGAAATCTCTTACATCTTTCAGATGGTTTCTATGTGCTTTGCAAGCATTCCATTTCTCACCCACCCTTCAGTTCAAGATTCTTTTGAAGATTCCTTTTCTTTTTTCTCATTTCAATATATTTTTCTCCTTCAGCTACATATAATATTTTGTGTAGATACCTCCTTGTTTAATGCAAGCATCACACAGCTTCTTCCACAAACCATTCCTCAGTTTCTTCTCTGTACAAACATTGTATTCTGTATTTTCATCTCACAGAGAGTGTGTGAAGGAAATAATGGCTTTTAAGTCTTAAAATTTTTGCACTTTCCCACCTGTTGATACCCCGAGTGGACGTAGTCCTTTATAACTTTCCATTTTCTTAACCCAGAAACAGAGAATTCTGACAGGGGATATAGTAAGCCTGCCCTCTTTCAGCTGTTTAATTCCACTATCCTCAGATTAAAGATAAAAACTATTTTGTATATCAGCAGGTAGGTAAATGGCAGTATTTAGTGTCTCATTTCTGGGGCAAATAAATTTCCTCCTTTTCTCAGTACTTAAGACCCAAAGAATTATTCCTTTTCTTTTTATCTCTCTTGACTGCAACTCAAATAAGAGAGGTGAAATTTTCAATCAGATTTCCTTTGACCTCTCTGATAGTATCCATCACAGTATCTCTGTAAGCCTTGGAATTTTCTTCTGCCATATTTCAGCATCTTGCTTTCTCTCATTAGAGAGAAATTAAAATCTAGAGATAAACATTAGAGGTTTTCAAGTAAGTGGCTGGGGTGGGAAAAGGGAATCTTTTTTTTTTTTTTTCTCTAGCTTCAGTCTCAGAAACATCTGCTTTAATTTGATTTGACCCTACAAAATAAACACATATTCTGTCTGAATGGTTTACATTTGTAGTGGTTGTAACTGCTCCTCATGGCCAGCAGTACTGTAATTTTAACTGAAGTATGACAACCAGATCCATCTAGAATGATTTTGTCTTTCTCTGAGATGAATACATTGTCACAAGATGTATTTATTCCATGACTGAAGGGGTATGTCTTTGCCTTAACACAATTTCACAAATGTGGGATTTGTTAGTTGCTCCCAGACATTACAGAGGGCCATGGATAATCTGAAGGTTTTAGCATGGATGGAAAAAGGGGGATACAGTCATTTGTGGGAATCTCCTAAACATCAGGCAGCTCGTTTAAAGATGTAGCTCCAGTCAAGCTAATATCTGGATACATGGCCACCAGACACGCTCAGGTCATTCCTTTGGCAGCTGTTCCTCCCTAGGCCCCATGTGATTGTGCTGTGGGCAGTTCTGTACAAAAGTACAGAGGATTCTCCTTGCCCTGGAAATTATTGCATCTCTGCAGATCAAAAGCTGTACAGGCCTGGCAGGTAGGACATGTCCCAGCTCATTGGTCTCACTGTATATGTAGTAATGGGTCAGTTTAACGGGATAGCAAAATCCAGAGGATTTTTATTACTTGTATATATTTTATGGGTTTATATTAGGGATTTGCCAGAATGTGTTCCAACAGAATGTGTGATTCAAACCAAAACTCGTCGTAGCTATCTATAGATATTATTTAGATATTACAGATATTAGCCTGTTATTTCTAAGTGTTTTCAGGCTTTCCTTTCTCGTATGCAATATTAGTAGAGAGCTATAATTAAGAAGTTTGTTACTATAAAGTCAGAAATTGTATTATTAAAATGTCCGTTTTTCATTCCCAGAATATAAAAATGTAAAGTTTGACAACTCCAATGCTTTACCTAGTCCAGCTAATGCAGTGCAAAATGGGGAAAGATGGTTAATAACAATCAGATAGTGGATTCATCTCCTTCATTCTGGGATGTCTTCTACTTGTTCCTCACAATGCTTGGATCAAAATCTGATCTCACTTTGGGAAGAGGTTGGAACTAAGCTGGGTTCTTGCATTACTGATTATTTTTAGCTGCAGGATTACCAGAAATCTCTATGTCATGTAACATCCTATGCCACTTCATCCAGAACATTTTTCAAACATTTATTTCAAAGAGTTTGTGAGGTTGAACAGTTGATTAAGCCATTATAGCTGAGACTCCCTATGAAGATATATTTTATCTTTAAGATCTTTTAAATTTCGAAGAATTTTGGAGACTCTTTAATTTTAACCTTAGTCAGCCTTTACTCTATAAAGTAAAAGTCTTCTTCCACCTTTTCCAAATTACAGGTTTTTTCATAGCAAGAGCTGTACTCTGCCTTTTCTTTTTCAATCTTTCACAGCAGAGTAGCACACTTAAAGCAATTACACAAAATTGCAACAAAATTAGAGTGGTGTAGATACTTCAAGTCTTATTATAAGAGATGACCTGAATACCAGAATGGACAACAGCATATGCAGCTTACACTTTTGGCTTTATAACTGTGTAATGAAAAGCAAGTCATTACCTCTTAGTTTGTTTCCCATTCTAAAGGTGTGCAACAAATATTCCTGCAAAACACTTTTGAGAATACTTTTGAGATTTTGTGGAAGGTGTCCAGTCCTGCGTACTACTTATTACAATATAGGAAGAACACATATATGGGAATGAAGCAGCTTCTAGAATGCACTAAGAACACATTGGTGAAGTTGAAATCATAGTAGAAATTGAATTTTCCTTTGCATAGAATCCAATTTATAGACATAAGAATACTTACCAAGTGCTACTTGTCAATATTCCTCTCAAGGTGAAATACCGGATCTCATTATCTGCTTCAATAAACCACATTAACAATGAGATCTATTGCTTTTCACAGTGTTATTACTGCTGTTATCCCAAACACATGAAGTGAGATTAACTGTGTTCACAGGATTTTGATAAGGATGCAATAGAATTTACACATAAGGTCTTTTCTTAAATTTAAAATTGAGGAGCAAAGATGTAGAACTGGAGAGCTGTGACTCGTTTCTCAAAAACTGAGGTGCATGCCTATTGCTGTACCTTCTATTTTTGAAAATGTAACAGTACTCTAATGCACTCCATCAACCTGTGTTAAAACAAGCAGAAAAATAGAGCTGAATTTTGTTAATATCCTTTATTTGGTATTATCTGCTGCATTAAAAAAGCCCAGCCTAAATAAGGTACTGGGTTTCAATCAAAGTTGGTTTCTTTGTTTGTTTGTTTGGTGAGTAGAGGGAGAGAGGGGGTGTGATGTTTTTTATTAAAGAACTGAATCATACTATCATAAGATAAACTTTTTATTTGACTACAACTATTCAAAATACAAGGTGCCTGTTTTCAGAGTGACTAAAGGCCTATGTTCCCTTGCTTATCGGTTTCTCTAGAAAAGTGGGTTATGCAAGTAGGCTTTCCATTAGGGTTTGTGCTGCTCCATGCAGATGCTAACAGCTGGGAATGGTCCTCTTCCTCCCCTCATCCCACAGGCTGGTCCCAGGCCTCAAAATTAAAGATGTCAGTAGCTGCCAATAAGAATAGAAAATTCTGACAAGCAGCATTCTACTTGCATTTGATACTGGTCGCAAGGCAATGCAGATCTGGTAATTCTGCTTAAGGGGCTCTCATGAACACCCATGATAGTCAGCAGAGCTGCCCACAGGGGAGTGGAGTCCCCTACCTGCAGAACACAGTCCTGCCAGTTTCCTGGTTTGGTGACAGGCTAGGCTTGTGGTGCCAACTTCCATACAGTTCTGCTCTCCTTAGTGTGTGTAGTGACAGTGCCTTGGCTGGGAGAGAAGACTCGCAGTCGTACTTGTCTCCCATGTAAGTTAAAAGGTGAATTTATAACGAGTTAGTAAGTAGACGTGACTTAATAAATATCTCTCCCTTGTGTAAGTTAATAACTAGTTGCACAGGAATGTGTAGTATTTGTAACAGAACTATTCAGTCCCCCACCTTCAGGCTCCAGCAATACAGGAGTGCCCCACAGAGAAGTTTCTTGTGACTATATACTCTCCAAAAGCACAGCTAACATGTGACAAGGCCAGAACACAGCTGGAGAGAACAAGTACAGAATATCTCATTCTGTCTTTTCCCTTTCATTTCAGTTAGTAATGTCAAACATAAATCATGTGCTTAAAACTGTGAGCATCAGCTTCAAAATGAGAGAAGTCTTGCTCTGCAGTTTTCAGCTGACCCTGGTCACCTTCTTTCTCATGCTGGCATACTCATAATAAATACTAAATATGAGCACGCCAACATGCCACATAGTGATTCAGTAGTAAAAAGATGTCATGTATCATTTTAAACTGGTAAAATTTTGCATTAATTTTGTACTTTTGGAAAGGACTGTATATTACAAACAAAGCAAATTAAGTCCAGTACTTTTGGGACTACTGGTTTATGTAGGTCTTGTGGCCCACAGATTGTGTTACAGAATGCATGGGGAGTTGCTTACTTGTTTGTTTTTAGCTGAGATCCTTCAACTGAGAGAAGAAAGACATCTTCTCACATATTATTCCCCTTATCTCTGTGAAATCTCATGCTATTCTTTCTCTGAACTCAAAATGGGATTGGGTCTACATTAAAGCAGAAGCAAAAGTGTGTCCAGATGATTCGTAGACCAATTTCTTCGGGCATCTTTCTTCTTCTTTAACAAGATATAGTCTAACCTCAGCCAAACCATTATATTTTCTGAAAACAGATGCACTGGAAATACATTCATCTTTTTTGGATGCTGTAGCAGATACTATCTCTTTGAATTCTGCTCATGGATGACCCATACTTCATTTGTACTTGATTTTCATTTAATTTATCCTGACCCTTGTAATAAAGCACTCTAGTGTTCAGTAAATTACATGGAATTGAAATCCAGCCGTGTAAACTGTTAACATGCAATGAGACAGTTATTTAGGGCTCATCTCTGCCAAGAGATCAACACATTCAAGAGCAGAGCAATTTATAAGTTGAATATTTGGCAGCAGCTCCATTAGTACAAACCAGGTTCTCTGCTGGGATACTGAATTCCTCCAAAAGACTTCATGAGGTCAGAAATATGTATTTCTGATGAAGATTCCCTGAAATGGGTCCTGGTTTAAACATATATTACAGATAAGTGGTCTCTCCAGCCAAAACTACCATATCAATGCTAAATTTATTTCATATAGCAGTCACTGGATTTTCCTGAATAGATAATGTATACAAGATAAATTGTCTAGCAAGTCAGGAACTCTATGATTACCCCTAACTTCTTTTGTCTCTCAGTTAATGCAGTGCTCAGAATGTGCACAGACTTTTTCTGTATTTGCAAGATTTCCGGCAGGAATTGTTTTCCAGTGCTGTAGACAAACAGACTGTGTGTCTCCATGTGGTGTTTTTTTGTTTTGGTGTTTTTGTTTTTTTTTTAGTGAAGATGATCATAGTACATATTCATGTGACTCAGGGATACATGCTGATCTCCATTATATACTGTATACCTCAGATACTTTTGCTGGCTTTGTCTGATCTGAATTTGAGAGGCCAAATGACCTTATAGAAACAATGGTACTCAGTGGTTTCCAAATGAAACAAAAACCACTTTCATACTGGGCTTTTTAGTTCAGACATATTCTGCTTACACAGAAAGCTTAGATGCTTTGCTTCTTTTTATTAATATTTATCATTTAGGTTATTATTCACCGGGGATGATTTTATAAATGTATACAACACAATGTCTAGTGAAGCTTTCAAGTAAAATGAGGAAAAATAGAAGAAAGAGTACAATGTTAAAACAAAGTAGGCAGTAGTCAGTTTTAATAAATTATGTTTTCCATAGCTGTGGAATAATTTAGAAATTTTTTAGGATGATTCTGAAACTTTGATGTTAGGAAAAATGCGTTTCCCAAAAGTTAGGGGTTTTAAGATAATAAGAAAAGAATAAATGGACACAAATAGCAGGGAAAAAATGGGTTGGGGACAGTCAAATTCTGATAAAGTACTAGAGTTTTTGGCAGGGAAGGGGGTGAGTAGGGCTTTTTTTTTTTTTTTTCCTTCTTAAATGTCTGCCAGTAAAGTACAGTGCCAGAAACTGTATTAAGTACAGTGCCAGAGACTGGACTAAGTGAATTCCTGAGAACCCTTAAAATTCTACAGTTTTCTAGTTCTGAGTCTGCAGAATTCTTTGAAAAATATTTTTATTTGATGCTTCTCTCAGAAGTATCTTTTTGCCAGCCATATTTTAAGTCTTCTTTCCCAAAAGAATATCTTTCTCTTGTTATTGTTGTCTTGCATATGCCATATTTTCCAAGGGTTCATTTAGCTTCAGTTGATACCATTTTTGAAACTGAAGTGTGAGGTCTGTATGTATTTAATTCTCAGCTGAACTAGGTGCATCTCTGTTGGTGGTCACTAAAATATTGCTTAGATTTCAGATAATGAATGATATTAAACTTTTAGCTTGACACTTCTGCAACAATATGAAGTAGTGATTTGGGAATAGAAGAGATTTCAAAGCTTCATGCACAGAACAAGTTTCACTGATGTAAGTCATCAGAATGACGAATGACTCCTTGCAAATTGTGCGGTTTTTCAAAATGTCTCTGAATTTATTCTGGATCATTGAAAATTGTCCCCTTATGAAAAGAAAAAAAAAAAAAATCACAGTCTGCTAACCTTCCCTGACTGCAGAACTTCATTGTAGAAATAGCTCAAAAGTTGTCATACCTAATTAAGTATCCGGCTGTAATATGCCAAATGTTTGGTTCTTTTACATCCGTTTGATTTTGTTTTTTGTCGGCATTATTCTGACATCACAAACTTAATATTGTTAGGAGCATATCATACTCCTGGAGTCCACAGATTTTTGTACCTATGATTCAAGGCCTACAAGTTATAGGGACTATTGCATAGTCATTCTGTCATTCATTTATAGTCATTATTCATAGTAATTTTAAGTCATTCTGAGTAATCTAAATATTGCCTTAAATAGTTGTTTGGTATTTTTCCTACATTTATCAGAAAAGGCACTCCATTATTTTTACAGAGGCTAGCAGCTGAGTTCAATCTATTATTGAAGATGGTACATGCAACCATAGTTGAGCATAGACAGTAGAATAGAGTCGTAATATTGAATGGGTAGAACATCACATGCAGTTCATACCAATATGTTATTCACTGAGGAGTGAATGTATGTTTTGCTATTTTGATAAATTCAAAGAGGGTGATTTATCTTACTATACCAGTATTTCAGATCCATTAATTGCTTGGCAGTGCAGAAAAGATTACACTGTGTTTACATTTAACCTGTATCTGGTGCTAAACTATACCAGTTGCTCTATCACCTGATGACCCTCTCCCCAGCAGAGAAGACTGAAAATTAATTTAATGAAACAGCCAGTAAAACTGATTCTGTTTCAGAAAAAAACAGGACAAACTGATACTCCTCTTTGACAGTGAGACAGCAGATAGAAAGAGATGGTTAATTTGTGACATGGAAAAAGAACTGGTCTCAGATCTTTGTCACTTCACATACAACTACATTGTCAAAATACAGTAATCTGTGGATTGCTGTTGCAAGGTAGTCTCTACTACAATAAAAGTTCAGAACAAAACCTGGAAAAAGCAAAGACAAACTTTGTCCTAGTAATTTGATGTTCATATTTCAAGTAATTAGTGCTGGGCCTAGAAGAGAACAATGGTAAATTGTCCAAAAGAGGAAGCTACACAATGACACGTGGTGTTAGTGATTGACAATGTCAGTGGGAAATAGTGCAAAGACAAAAAACAGCCAGAGAAGATGAAGAAAAGTTATACTGAAATGAAAAGTGCTGAAAGCAATAAGATAAAATTTTGCTTCAAATATAAAGTTACACAAAACTCTGCCAGCATGGAAACAGTCAAGCCCACAGGCCATGGCAGGCAGATTGCAAAAAAGGCATCAAAAAAATCACAGTTTTAGGTTTGTAGGATTTCTAGACATATAACCATGGGAAAAATCCTGAGCCTGGTTCTATAGACGTGCAATGAGATACTGTAGGGCTCCTATGTAGGCTTTGAATAGATGTGTATGTACCACAGCTCGGCTCTGCAGGATCCTTTCACTGAGGAAACAGTGGAGCCTACATTGTGTATATTGGGAAACAGAACCAAACTTGTCTTGCCACCTTCCTATGGGCTGCAACAAGACTGAGAAGAAGACTGAGAAGTGGTGGTCCCTACCCCAGCCGTCAGTACTGCTGCATTACATTTTTGTGGAAGAGCCCTCTACTGGTAATGACCTCTGCTCCTGCAGGGTCCCTCTGCAAGACCCTGACGTTTGCTTTGAATACAGAGCTCAGGTTTTCTTTTCTGATGCAAAACACTGAAAATTCATCAGAGGAATATTCCTCAGAGAGAACAAAACCTGAAGAATGGGTGAAGTTACAAAGGAGGAATTTTGCATTTGAAGCATATTGATAATGTTAAAGAAGAATGTAAAATGTGAATCACTGTTATACTCCAGCCATATTGGGTATATAGATATCTATATATTTAATTTCACATCTCTCCTGTCCTCTGATAAGGCTATATTCATGGCTGAATCTAAATTACAGTCTCAGATTAATTTCTAGGTAGAAGTCTTAGGATGCCGTTTGAACATATCTGATTCCCAGCTTGAGGAAAAAAAGTGTTTCAGAATCTCTTTTCCTTCTTCCATACTGCTCTTTCTTTAGCTCTGTTCAGTTTTAGACTTTACTATTTTAACAGGCAATAGCAAAATATTGGTCTGGAGTCCTTTAAATTACTTTCTTTTTAACCTAGCTAGCACAGTTTCATTACTAGTACTTTTACAGACAGAGGACTGTCACAATCTACTTGCTTCAAATATATTTTTAAGTCCTATGTGAAGGGAAGCATTCAATTATTTTTTGTTTGTTTTACTCTGCAGAATATTTTAATCACCTGACAGCCTGTGGAAATTAATCTTTTCACTGTCATGTAAACTGACAGACAACTGGGTGAAAGAGTTTTATTGGGCCATCATGTACTACATGCATCCTTTGATGCCTGTCCTTACAGTTCTCATCTTCGCTTCCTGAGTAGGTCTTTTCATATTTTCAACAGAAGACAAGAAAATATGGTCAGTTTTACACACTCTAGCATTTTTTTTACTAGCATTGCTAATAATGGTAGCAAAATATCTCATGGAGAAAGGTTGATCTTTCTCTCTTTCATGACAGCTTGTCCTTTAAATGTGGTAGACCTGGGCCATTCAGAGCCCTGAAGTGACCATGATACATTGATCCATGCCTGCTGTCTTCTTTTATCCATTTCCCTTTTAATTACTGTATCACTAGTTTAGTGATTTCATTCATTGTTCTTTTTTTATTCCTAAAGAATAGACAAATTCTCATAGTCATCTATGCCTTACCTACCCCTAGTTGCACAAAACAATGCTGATTGCCTATCAGGCTGGTTTGTCCAGAATGAAGTAACAAATTTGCACAGATCCTGCTGCCATTTTCTTGGTGGAAGAGAGTATGGGGATTGAATATCAATCAAAAAAACTGACAAGGTATTAAGAGGAAGCAATAGAAAACACAAAATAAAGAAATACTTAACTGTAATGGGGCTTTTTAGGCATCTCACCTGTTTTTTGTTTGTTTCAACAAGTGAGTTTCATTAAATGTTATACTTCATGTTGATTTACATTTCTGAACTCCCTGGAACATTCAGTGCTCTCTTCATCATATATTGCCAGTGAATATAAAAGCAGAGCAAATATTATTTGGCCTCTCATAGAAATTTTTATAAGATACTAAAATGAAAGTACAACACTCTTTTCACACTTGTAAAGATTAATATGTAAACAAATTTCAGTGTCTTGTTTGTTCTTTGTGTCTCTAGTGAGTCTGTCTTTGTTCTTGAAATTTCCATGCCATTTTGGAACATTACATACTTGCACCAAAACATGTTCACCTTCCATACACAATGTAGAAAATATAAATCAAGACATAATCTTTACAGTGAAGCAAATCTGAATGTAGATAAAAACAGATTTCAAAAGGCATGGAGTGATGATGACTAAATAACCAATAGAATTACTAATCTGTTGAAAAAGAAGTAATATTTTTGGTATGCAAATGACCATTTTATAAAGAAAAATATTCATCAGGCACCAAAGACTAATAGAGAACATAAGTGGTAATAAAAGCATTTATATTGCATAAAGACAAGACAGAGAGAGAGAATTTTAGATAACAAGAAGGATTTCCTGTTTATTAGTTTAGAGTACTCTGCTGAGTTTAGCAGTGTTGAAAGTTCTCAAGTCTTCGTGCTCAATGCACAGAAATCTGTTCATTTAAATAGCAAATGTCACTGCTTTATATCTCTCTGGACTGGTACACCAATGTTCTTCAAACCTACTCTGTAAAGACCACATATGCAGCTGAGCTAGTTAGAACTGTCTGCTGAGACTGCTAACCTAAGTGTTTGTTTCTGTACAGTTGTTTGCATAAAAGGGCCATCTATCCTTGCCAGCTGGTTTAACATGACAATTAACAAACATTGACTATCAATGAGATAAACATTACTATTGAATTTTTTTAACTATGAGAAAAATTATACAATCCTCCCTGATTCTTCAGGCACCCCAATGCACTCTTCCACGAGTTTCTGTAATTTGATGGTTTAACATCACTCTCATACAAAAAAAAAATCCTCCCAGCAAAACTAAGGCTCTGATATTTGAACCTACAGCAAACTTTGTGTGGGCACATGTATTTGTTTGTATCAGTTTCATAAATGGTAGAGGTCTGCAGGAAAGAAATTGAGAGACATGGTCAACTTGTTAGGAAGGTACTTGTTGGGTCATTCATAGCTGTCCAAGAAGGTTAACTGGGCAGAGTTGGAAACTCAGTGTATCTGTCAGCTTCCTTTATTTCCTTTGAAGTTGTTACTCTTTTTTTTGTGTCATTTGTCTTAAAAACTTCTGGTCAAAGTAGAAGCTCACCCTTTGGACTAGAAACACACCCTAGCAGCATACTAGTGCTTAACTCATGATGTAAGGTTCCATAGGCACTGGCTTCAGATTTCCTTGGTTTTTTTGGTTCTGTTTTGTTTTGTGAACTATGAAACTATGAAAGATGCTGTCTTTCTCCAGTCTCTCAGGCTGTTTTCCATAGGTGTATGAGCTAGACTTTCCTGTGACTTTTTACTGTTGATTGGCGTAACAGTCTCTTGTCTGAAGTGAGCTATTAATGAACCATCAAGCGATTAGGAGGAAAGATCTTGCAAACATCCACATGCTGCATCAGCTGGACTGAAGGAACTCTCCTGTCAGTTTCTTATTTTGAGGCTGTAGATAAGTTTACTAATATTTATGATAAAGTTAACTTAATACAATATTCACAGCTGAAGTCTGCAGGAAGCTTGACAGTTTTTCAGTAATATGAAGCAAAAAAAGATAGTAAAAAGCAGACTGTATTTCTAAGATTTAATGATATTTCTAAGTATTAATGATGTGTCCTCTTCCTTTGCTCTCTGGATGAAAATTTTACCACACTGTGTCAAAAAATTCTCACCCTCTGTCCACAGCTATAGGTTCAAAAATGTCAACATCTACACGCTGTCTTTCACAGAAACTTTGTAGCACAGGCAGAAAAGATGTAGTAGTATTTCAGAATATTAAGGAGCTGTATGAAAGGCAGCAATATTTCTTATGAATAAAGTCTAACATATGAATAAATAAGGCTAATGGCAAACCAGAACAGCTAGCATTATTGCTTGATGGGGTTCACAGCTCTGTATTCTCTAGAAGTCAACAGTAACTAAGTATTGCAAAAGTAGGTTAGGACTGGCCTTGAACATGATGGCAAATATTTTGTGTATGATGAAGTGGATCTATTAGAAATGTAAAGGGAAGTCTGAGATAGTTGGAGTGGTAAGCCAGAATGATGATCTTTGCAGCAGTATCTTGAGTGGATAAAAAGAAGCAAGGCAGCACTTGACAAGAACAGAAAAGAGGTCACAGTAGTTGAGGAGGAAACCTGTGAAAGTCTGAATTAAAAGTTGAGTTGTCCAACAGAGAAACACTGAATCCTAGGGCTGTTGCACTGAAGGCATTGGATATACCCTAGATTTGAAAGTGTAAAGGGAGAAATAAGTGAGACGTGATACCCAGATTAAAGGGCTTCAGGACTGACATGGCTAGGAAAATTTCAGTCAAACGGCTGGTGTCATGAGTACTAGCTCCCATGCTTACACCTTGGCAGAATAACAATCTCTCAAACAATATTGAATGTAATGAAGTTGTGGGTCAAATTGTACAACCAGCCCTGATGAAGTATGGTGAAGTAAGCTGCTGGAAGCCCACTACCACCTGTGGCATCCCACAGCTGTGTGAGGCAGTGAATGTGAACTATTTGAGGCCATGTGTCATTCAGAGAAAATTAAATCAAATATCATAAAACACCATCTCTTGATATGCTATGACTATCTCAAAATTCGAAATGAAGCTTACTGCATTAGTTCTTTATTGCTGAAGATGCATAGGAGTTTTACAAATGACAGTTAATAACTCTTGCAATTTTATGTGACAGGACTTTCTCTGTATTTTGGAGAATAATCAATATGTTCCCTGAAGTGCAAACACTTGAAAAATCATTAAATTTCTTAGGAGAAAAGTCCCTGCTATAAATGGGCTGCAGAAACAGATCATGACAACAGTTGAGCTTTATCTGTGGAATTGCAACAACCAAGTATTTCTGAGCTTAAATTTCCACAGAGTGTTTTAAAATATAGTTGTCTGAGATTTTTAGGAGATTGATCTTTTTTGAAGATTTTTTTTTTTCTTTTTAATGAGTTTTAAGGACCTCCAGTAAAGATGGAGTTATCAGAATGTGGTGGTTTTTTCATGTGATAAGTTCTGTCTTCTAATGACTTATAGTTCATGGTCACAGTTAGTATGATATTTGCATCAGTTTCCAGAAATATACACTACCAGATTCAGAGAGCCGTATTTACAATGTATGGAAAGGGATAGACTTGAAATATAATTCCATTTTAAAGGCTCCAGAGTACCCACATGCTATTCAGAAGACTATGTAGAATAACTGACATATTGACAGATTTTGTGCTGCTTCTGACTTTATAGCAACCCAAAGCTTCTGAAGAGCAATGTTATGATATTATCCAGACGTTCAGGTATACTTTTCAACTGGGACTACATCTCAGTTGTCTGGTGAGGGGATGTTTTATGTCAGTCTTTGAAAAGCTTGCTTATGACTATTGTAGTACATAACTTGGTCTATTTAAAACTGTTGTGTAAAAGCACAGTATTTATGCATTTCCATCTAAGCATATGGCAAGCGTGAAGACTCAGAACTTCTGCTTCATGACCACATCTTGTCCCCCTTCCACAAACAGACAATATGAGTGAGGTACAGCCGATAAAATTATTGTTGCCTGCTGACATGAGGCTGAAGGTGGGACTGGGAAGTAGTCTTCTTATGACATGACCTAAATATCATCACGTCTGAACTGTGACAACTTCTTGAGTTGTGACAAATGCAAAACATTGTACACAGTTCAGGATGTAAACTTAGGTAAAAGTTGTGAAAAGGTAAAAATAAGGCACTGTGATCTCAGATTACTGTACTCTGTTTTTACCAGTGCTTATTCTGAGAAAGATCCTATAGAAGTCAAGCAACACTGGCTAAATGCCTAGAGAAAAATTGCAAGGTGTGGGCCATTATAATATTTAACATTTATAATGGCTAAATGCATCACAGCATTTTGTATCTTTTCTTTGATTTCATTAAATATTTCCTAAGAAAGAGGGCTAAGTTAAAACTAAAACTATATTTTACTGGCTTTGCTGAGTGATTTGATGAGCTAGAAGTTTTAGTAGGTTTTATATATATATATTTTTAAAAAAAATTACATTAGTGTTTAAATTTATTCTCTTGATTTCTTATGCTAGTAGTAAATTTAAGAGAGAGGAAAAGGGAGTCTAAAGGGTAATAACAGCTGCTGAGATAACTATTTGCATTTATGATACATCCAGATTTTCTGGCCCATTTTCACCTTTAGGAAGAGTCTTTTACCTCCTTTCAAGATAAATTAAAAAATACAAATTTCCTTTAAATAGCTACACAGAATAAATATTTTAATAGCTTTATTGGAGGTTGGAATACTTATTGAAAGCTGTTCCTATTAAAGATAGGAGAAAAATATTATTTATCTTTGTAATAAGTTGCAGGGACATCACTTCTAAAGCAGTCATTAGATTGCTCTAGGTTTATGGCATGATTTTTACCTTCATCATGTGCATGCTTAAAAATGTTATTTAGTTTGTTCTCAGTTAAAATCAAGAAGTTGTACCTTCTGTTAGACGTTCTGTTCTCAGACTTTATGCATAACATGGGACTCCCACTGGTGCTATTCCATTTCAGCTCTCTCTTGCTGTGCATAGAGTCCTGTTTGCAGACACCTCTGCCAGTTAGATCTACCACTAACTGCCCCTCTGCCAATGATAGCCTTCCCCCATATCTATTAGTGCAGCAGTACGTGTGTGCATCCCAGTTTGCTTTATGCAAAGTCATCAAGGTTAGCTCAGATCACTAATCTGAACTTCTTAAACGAATCCAACTGATTGTGAGCTATGCAGGCCAGGCTCCCATAAGCTATTTCACTGAGTGGTAAGGAATATCAGAGGAAGCCACAATGAAAACCTGAGCGGCTTAATGGCATCCAGGTGAATACGAGTGCATATGAAAAGTAATTGTAAGGAAGAAATATAATCATTGGTGGGACACCATCTGTAGAACCACTCCTCACTTTTCAGTTTAAATTGATTTGCTCTTTTTTTAACATTGACATTTCATGATATATAACAATATGCAACAGCAGTAAGATTAATGGTATCAAGTATCTTAGTCATAGTAATGTAAATAGAGTCATTGTGTCGTGGTTTGGAGGTCTACCACAGGATGAGAAGTGACCATTTAGATATGTCCCTAGCTCAAAATATAGCCAGTGACTTCAGTTTAATGTATTTACTCTCATGATAAAAACAAAAAACCTGCAAAATGCTTTGATAAAAAGGAGTCAGCATCTATAACACTTTCTAGCATGAAACCTTTTATCTGCAGTTATACATAAGAAAATCACCACTGTGTGCTGTTGTGCATAAACCACCTATATGGTATGGTAATTTATGCATTAATATCTTTCCTCACATTCCTATTTCCTGCATTCCTACTTGTAGACCTTTTCCAAGTTTAATTCCACAATATATTAAGGACTGGGTAGTTAGACAAGAGAGAAAATGGGATTTCAATATTTGCAAGTACATTAGCTAGATTCCTTCTGTCATGTTTTATAAAAATGTGTAGGTTAATGAAGATCACTTTTTTTTTTTTTTTTTTTTTTAATGGAAGACAAAGAAGAAACCAACAGACCATTTCTCTGGTTTCGGCCAGGTACTTGCAGAGAGGATAATTAAGTTATGCAGCTTGTAACCCTGCTTCTCAAAACAATCAACTCCATTTTTAAGCAGGTAGAAAAGTAAGGATCAGAGATAGCATTGTGCTATTTTGTGTTCCTACAAGATAAATATCTATTGTAAGCTTTTGTAAAGTTTTGCCAAAACACACACACACACAAAATTTTACTGCCTGTTAGATTATCTTACTTATCTCAAAAGGAGAGGAAAAAATAAAGGAGATTCTCATGGCTTTCACAGTGCTTGAGAAACCTGTGTTTAGTCGCAGTTTTCTGGCAAAGTCCTAGCCTTTCCTGGAAGTTAATATTCTTACTGTGCTTTGACATCCATCTGAAAACTCCAAAAATACTAATTCCTTCCTTTCTTCTGTACTTCTCTGTTGTGCTTTGGAAGAAGAGTCAGACTTAGCCATAGATGCAGTAGACCTACTGGGAAACACATTTACCTTGCCCGTACTTGAGGAGACAGATCCCAGGCACATGGGTATTTGCCTAGTCACTGCCAGCTGTGGGGTCCAGGTTTGCAGGGCAATGGTAGCCCCCTTCTTTGAAGAACCACCACCACAAGCTCTGCTTTCCAGTTTTCTGCTCTTAGCTCAGAGTAAGTGTGACTGTTGCAAAAGTAGTAAATACTGGGTCTTTTTAAAAACTGTCTTAATTTAGAGTTTTCAGCAGACCAATATTAATGAAAGCAATTAAGGAAAATGAGTATGTCAGTTCATATGGCAATATTGCATCTACTCAACTACAACTTGTATCAACCTTTTGGGTAAAGGCATACAGATTACAGATGTTGCATTGCTGCTGATAAATTAACCCATTTTAGTCTCACACGGAAGGAGAATTAGACTTACTGCCCTTAAAGCCATTGATAAAATGGCTTAGAGGGGAAAGTTATTTAGCCTTTTTCAGAAGAAAGATTAAATGAGAGAAGGAAGAAGAATGGAAAATTTGCAGCAAATAAAGGCAAAAATACTCAAGGAAAAGCAGCCTGAAGAAATTAAACAAATGTAACATTTAGGATGTGTTCAAGTATAACATTTAGGATGTGTTAAACCTTAGGTTTTCTGACAGAGAAATCCTAAGCAGCTTCATGGAGTCCAAACCTGAGGAAAAAAGTACAGAATAGTGACATGTGAACATTGTGCTATATGTATTTATCTATCCACTGTAGAAAAAAAACCCCAACCTGTACCCATCCTACATGTTAGCGCCCTTACTCTCACTTCGTTCCACTGTTTTCACTAATGGTAACAGCCATCATAATGCAAGTATACTTGGGGGACTTAGAAGTTACTGCCAGTTCTCATGTGTCACAGTGATCATTTTTGAATCTTACCTGAGGAAAAAAAGAAACCCAACCCCTTGGGAGTAATTGATTCCAACTGTGTGGAGATGGTACTCTACCAGACAGGGTTAAATTTGTTACAGTTGTTCCCTTGCTCATTTTTGCTGCAATAGAGGCAACTGTTTTGCCAATGTAATTTCCTTCTTAGGTGCTAAATTAAGGTATTTAAAGAGTAAACCCTTAACCATGGATAGCATTGTGCGCTGCACGTGACAATGCCAGTATGGCACGCGGCTGTAGGTGGGCCCGTGGCTGTTATTGTTGTAAGATGACAGTTCAGTCCTGGGGTTAGGATTCCTGTATTTCACTGCTAACATTTTCAGTAGAAAATACTTTGTTTAGCAAACATTACTGAAGTGAGATAACCTCAAAAAAAAAAAAAAAAAAAGGGCTTGCTTTTCCTTTTCCTTTTCCTTCTCAATCTGCTCCTTTCAAGTTTTTATTTCCAAATAAGCCCACATACTTAATAAAGCTTAAAGAATTTGAGACATCATTTGGGGTTTAGTTTGGTTTTTTTTTTTTTTAATTAAAAAAAAAAAAAAGAAAAGAGTATTCCTAATGCACATGTATGTATAAAATGCTGTGTATTACTTGCCACATGCAACAGAATGTATCTCGTAGTACAGAGGCAGCTTTTTTACCCAGAGAAACTAACTGAGAAGTTGGGAGTCACACCCTGTCAAATCTTCGTCTCCAGTATGATCTGAGAAAGCCACAACTCGATCCGGTGAGGTGTGGCTCTGGCTCCGGCTGTCTGTGAATACACCTTTCTCACGGCAACGACTTCATCCCTCATCCTCCTCCAGCTACTGGCGAGCATCTTCCCTGCCGTGGCTCTCAGGCCCGTGCTGTCCCTCCGTGCCCAATGCGCGTCCCGGTCCCCGCGTTGCCCGGGCAACGGGCTCACGGCACCAACGCTGCCCCCGGGAGCGGCAGCGGCACCTGCCCAGATGTGCCGCCGGCGTTCCCGGCACGGCTTCTCCCGGGGACATTTCCCGGGAGACCTGGGCGGGGGGTGTCCTCGGGCGGACGGCCCCTCGCTTCCCGCACGGCTGCCTGGCTGTGCCGGAGCCGGGTAATCCCGGCAGGCCGGAGTCGATCCGCCAGCCTCTCCTGGCCTCTGCTTGGGTAGACAGGATGGATTCCCTGCCGCTCCCCTCTCGCTCGCCCCCTTCCCTCGCAGGAGCCTTCTGCGCCTAGTTTAATGGCTTTGCAAAGAAAGCCAGGCAGAAGAGCACTTTTCGCAGTGGCGGTGGTCAGACCATGACCTAACTCATCATGAACTTGGAAGGTCTTGAAATGATAGCAGTTTTGATCGTGATTGTGCTTTTTGTTAAAGTGTTGGAACAGTTTGGGCTGATTGAAGCAGGTTTAGAAGGTAAGGGAGTGCTTTTCAGTGGCTTGTCATTTTTCTGTTCTGCTTATTCTCTTGCGGTGAGGCAAGGACCACCTGTAAACTGGATGCAAGGCACTACCTAAGTCACCTTGAGAGCGATGTGCACATCAGTGGCTGTGTGTTGTTGATGTTAAAGTTGCGGTGATTTGCTTTCACAGGAGAAGTAAACGAGTATCCTGAATACTGCAAGTATAAACTTAGATGTTAAACAGAGATAGATGTCTTAAAAGCTGAATCTGTTATTCCTGTTTTAAATTTACAAATTTAAAGTAGTAGGGGTCGAAGCAGATTTCAGGACTTAACATGCAAATAGTTATGTTGCCTTAGAATTGTCTTGTAATCTATTCAAAATTATTTTATAATCTATTCATGTCAACATCATCTGGACTGGCATTGTTGTAATACCTACATGTATTTTGTAGTATTTAAAAACCTGTTGAATATTTAATTTGCTGTTAACATTTGAAAATGTGCTTGAGGAAGAAGAACTCAATATTTAAATTCAAAATAAGCAACTTTAACATTCACTTAGGGCAATTAGGTGTAAGTTTTATTGCTTGGTGCTTTGTTTATCTTAGACAGATCATGTCCTTTCTTGTTAGCAATGTTATTTCTATATAAAGCACCAAAAATGAAAAATAAGAAGCTTACTTTATTTTAAATGTGCTTTTTATATGTAAAAGCTACCGGAATATTAATTATTTTTACCATATTTCTAAAAGTGATGTTATTTTTTCCATATCAAGAATTAGTCTACAAAAACACTGATTGCAGCATGGTTCATAATGTTATTCATTGTATCTCAGTGTTTTATTAGGTTCCAGACTGAAATAGTCTGTTTATCAAATATGGAAGAAATATTGTTTTCTTAAATATTCCTGTACGGTAGTATTTGAGTACAGTGTATATACTTATGCCTATGAAAAGGGGAACTTTGTTGACTGAGAGATTGTGGTTTGTGTGTTAACTAGTAAGAATGTAAGCAAAATTTGCTCCTATGAAAAGGTCTAAAATAATCCTGTTTATGTAAGCCTTTCAAGAAAAGCAGTCTTCTCTTCAAGTGATTTTAAATAAGGAAGTTCGCACAACTATTTATCTGTGTCGTTGTCTCCTGTGGACTTGCTAGTATTGGTTACAGAATCTGAAAACCCTTCAGGGGCTTACAAAAGTGGGTTATCAAGAGCATTTTTATAAAGAATGTATGTATCCATTAGAGTGCACTATATTCGGTTTAAATGACAATGGAGAGATTCTCTTCAAATGTATGAACTTCTGCTTTTTTTGTTTTGTGTTTAGTTGTAAATTGAAATGTCAATCACCATGAGAAAGGTTATGATAAAAGTTACCTCCAGCATTAGAGGCTGCAGAGATTTGGGGTGGGAAGCCATATGTACTTTTTAGGTTGATCAGCAGGCTTATGTGGGCTCTGTTGAGTTTGATTCATACATGTAGTTGGGTTGCAAAATTTAGCACTCAGTTGTTGTCTGTACTTGTTTTTATGACTGGGGAAGCTGATAAACACAGTGAAGCTGCCTACAAGTGGGTGTAAGATTTCTGTAAGAAATAAGTTTCTCATGCAGCTACCTCTTTTGTCTACTTCACTGGCCCAAAAACTGACAATCTGCATGTGCATAGAATTTTAAAGTTTCTTCTTACCTAATGCAGAATGGGTTTTCAGGATGTCAGCTAGATGAAAACACAAGAAGGCATACAATCCTCTATGGTGTTCAATTGCTATGAATGAGCTAAAAGGCATGTTACATAGGAAACAAGTAACAGATATAAACAATGATGTATGAAAATAAGGCCTAGCTAAATTATGCAGACTTAAAAATTAATTTTCTTATAGTTTAAGAACAGTGCAGGTTTATTCCCTACTTTTTTTCTTGAACTTGAGAAGGAAAGGTCTGAACTCATTACAATAGAAAAAAAGATTTATACACTTTTAGCAGGAAGTTGAAAAAATTGTCATGATTTTTGTAAGTTCATTTCCACCCATGAATGAAAAGTATATTCATAAAATTGTGCAAACATTAGAGTTGTTTTAAGTAGAGTGTTAAGAAAGAATGAGTTTTACAGGTGTATTCAGACTACCCATGTGGTTTTCCATAAATTAGTGAGGAAGTTGGTCACAGTTTTCTGAAAATGTTGTTTGTTATAAGGGCAATTGCAGTTGTCTGATTTCAGATAGGTGATATCCATTTTTTTTTTTTTTGTTATTATTCTTTTTCTCAAAGGTTAATATGCCTCAATTAAATATTTTCACATGTCTTATACAAATTAATAGCTTATGGAATATTAAACACATCCTACATCTATCTGAAAATCATCCATAGAGTCACTAATAATCTGTAACACAGTGCACCCAGCACAGGATCCTAAATCTGAACATACTAAATCACACTGAAGATTTGGTTGAGATCTAGGTTTCAGAGTTGGTCCTTATCATGGTGACAAAAGCTTGTAGCTAATTTACCTGCCTTCCTTCCTACACTGGGTTATCATGATTCTGAACTTTGTGAACCACTTCCACATTAATTTGGAAGAATCAGATGCAGTTTATGTAAATCAATAGCAAAATCTCATTTTTTTCAGTGTTATAACAACTGTCATGAGTGTAAGTAATATTCTGCTTTCTTCAGACTCTTCCATACAAATTATAGAATTTTTGTATGGAATGTTAGTATTATGTAATTATTTTAAGTATTTATTAAAATAATAAAATCCTTTCAGAATAAAAATATAAATTAAAAACCCAAAATACTTGATTGTACTTATTTTCTGGTGTACTTCACTCAGATAACAGTATGCTATCTGTGGTTTTGCCCAGCTGCCTTCAGCTGCTGAGTGATTCTGTTGTTGTTGTAGGAGAAGTATTTTCAAATAGATGTTTTTAATATTGTATGACAGCTCTTAAAGTGATAAGTAGCAGAATAGATATATACACTTTTGTAGGCTGTGGTTTGCAGAGACTTTATCTCTAGGTTAAATATTATTTTATGATGTATTGCACTCTCTTAGATCACAGTATGCTTTCTGTGGTTTTGCCTAGTTGCCTTTAACTGCTGAGTGGTTTTACTGTTGTTATAAAAGTATTTTCAAATAGATGTTTTTAATACTTTATGACAGCTCCTAAAGTAATAAGGAGCAGAAGAGATTTACTCACTCTTATGGGTTGTGAATTGCACAGACTTTGTCATAAATCAGGTTATGTTCTCCTTAATAAACTTTACTAAATTTTTAAGACAGTAATGTTTTAGGCATAAGGAGTAATGTATTGATACTTAACCAGGAAAATTTCTTCTTAGATATACCTGGATATAAATTTAAAATTAATCATATTTGTTCCTGTATGGCAGGTTTTTCCAAAAGTAATTCACAATTAAAGTGAGATACAAGAACTGAGCAAATTGAATATACAGTATATTAACATTTTAAGATTATGCAGTATTCAGTATTTCAGTTTATTTCATTATACTTCTGCATTTCTGAAACAGTTGTGGTCTTCATGTATAAGGATCATGTGAACTTGAAAAAGATATTGAAGAGGTTTTGTATGTGAGTATCTTCCCTGTATGTCAGTTATTTGGGGTAAACTGTTGGAGACAGAGCAGTTGAAGCATCATACGATCAGCTTTTTCCTAAGTTAAAATGTTTTTGTCCTAATGTTTCTTGGGAAACCTTTTTCAAAAGCTAAATCACTTTTTAATGAAATAAACAGCAAAATAAACTCTTCTTCATCAATAAAAGCATTGAAACCTACACCGTTAGGGATAAGGTTAAGAGAAGCAGTATGACAGGGTTTGAGTGATCAAAGATATTTACATAAAAATACCGTTTATTAAGAAATACTCAGTACTTCTTACATGAAAGAAATATAGTATAGAGGTAATCATATATGTTACTGTGAAATGTGGATTCCATGTTTCTTTATTATTGATATCTATCTCATCTTCCTGTTTAGGAGCCCTGAGAGTAGTAGAGGCAGTAGTAGAACTTTATGGCTAAAATTAAAATAATTGAGTTAAATTACTGAAACATTTGATTCCTTTAAAATGTCAAAGAAGCTTCTATTTCCATTTTAATAATCCTGGCTATTGACAACTTCCCATTCCTCAGCTGGAACACAGAGCAAAGCCATGGATACATAGGGAGTTGCCTGTGATATTTACAGCTCTTTTTGACAAGGACTGGATATCATTAGAAACACTGTGAAAGTTACTTGTGGTTGCTTTGAAATTAGCAGTTGCTGAAGTTGTTTAGTCATCCAGCATATGATCTGCTGGGAA
The DNA here is from genome assembly GCA_033439905.1 of Ceryle rudis. Taxonomy (NCBI): domain Eukaryota; kingdom Metazoa; phylum Chordata; class Aves; order Coraciiformes; family Cerylidae; genus Ceryle; species Ceryle rudis. The sequence goes on from JAAGNO010027079.1 coordinate 34,358, forward strand.
TTTCCACATTTCCATGTCCCTCTTTACAGTGTCGTTCATGGATGGAAATGTAGGAATATTAATTTCAGAGGATTCATAACTAGCACTTCATACTAGAAATAACTTGTAGTAGACACAAGGGCTCTTTTGTCATTTTTCTTTTCTTAAGAGCAGTCAATGTCAAAGAGAGTTATGCACAAAATTATGAAGTATGAAAGCAATCATGGACCAATATGTGGAATGTTAGCCAGAGCTGACACTTTGCAAACAAAAAAGAGATTATAGAAATTTTAATACTGGCAATTTCAGGCATTCCATAGAAGTAATTTGTTCAATTAATTCTTCATATATAACAAGATAAACTGAATTAAACCAGCTGTTGAAACAACTACTCATATGTGAGATAGTGAGCACTAGATAGAAGTCTTTTACACAGAACTCCAGGGAAGTTTTCCTTGATTAAATGTTTCTACTCAAACAGTACCAGCAAGTCATTTGTAGACAGCAGCATGTGTTGTAATTGATTTGGAACTATACACATGTGAGCATCAGACCAGTTTTTGCATCCTGCATAACTGGTCAGCAGGCCACTACCGGGCAGAATAAATAAGAGGAAAACTCTTCCACTTCTCTTTTTTTTTTTTTTCATACTAGAAGCCTCAAGTTCTGGATGCGGTTCAAAAGACAGAAATAGGCAGGTAAGAAAAGAAACTTGCTAGCCAAGGCAATTTGTAACAGATGCTTTCAGCCCTTAGTTGCCTGCTTTAAGCAGCCTGACATCTCTGAATCATACTCTGAAATCTGGTCCATTGTTCCTGAAAAACATTCTAGTGTTTTCAGGTCAGTATCTGCTGAAGGACTTCTTTTCTCAAGACTAGTTGTCGCTCCTAATGTGCTTTTCTAGTGCTTCACGTCCACAGAGATCAAACTAGACAAATAATGTAATCGCAAATGAAGATGCCAAAGAAATAGACTGATAAGGGTCACTGCACTCAAGTTACCAATACAATACCTTTTTCAAACTTAGTAGCTTATAATTAAACTAAAAAACCAAACCAAAATATAGGACCCAAATAAGCAGAGAGTTGACCAGAGAACTCTCAGCTTTCCTCTGAGGTGAACATTTGCGATGCAGTTCATGAACACAAGGGGCTCATTCCTGTTGCAGTTTGGTTATAAGTTATCTCAAATAGAATGGGACTTTGAATGACTGGAAATTGTCTCATCTACTATGAAATGGAGGAATTCTAGAACCTTTTTGCTCATATTTACTCTTAAAGTTTTATGAGAATAACCTGGGTAAAATACTTCCTGCCAGCAACTCAATATAGAATTTATATTTTCAAAGTACCTATTTTGTTTATTTACTTTGAATGAGTAAATGTTACATTTTTACTGTCAAAGAGCCACCATAATCAATGGAAAATTATACATCTCACAGTGTTTACCTATCAGTGTAAATGCCTTTACTTTTACATATTCTCCTCAAGGGCTGAATTCCCTTTCAATGAAAATCTATAAATGCCCTCTGCCTACATTTACTGACTCTTTTTTTCACTATCTTAGCTATCAGTAAATGTGGGTGGTATAAACTGAAATATGCACAATTTCTACCAAGTCTTAAGAACATTTATTACTTTTCAGTACTTAAGGCTGAAATAGCAAAAAAAAAAAAATCTATGTATTTTCTGATTATCAAAACCCAATAAAACTTAAACTGATGTTATGGATTTTTTTAAGCAAGATATTTAGAGCTAATTAGTTTCATGGTCTACTGAGTAGAAGAGTAAACATTTTCTAAGAACACAGTTTTGCCAATGATTAGCGGAAAAATGTCATACAGAACTTGGTAAGCAGAAGAAAATAACCTGAGTACTGAGATCGGGTATATCCATTCTATGTGGAATTATTTTAGTGCTAATAATACTCTCTGCACTATTTTTTTTCTGTAAAAAATAAAATGCTTTACAACAGTAAATTGAATTATACAAATATATCAGGAAAATTAAGCCAGAGAGTAGTAAATTTCACATATGATACATGAAGTAAAAAGTAGTTGTCAGATCATCTGCTTTAAAGTCCTTTATGCCACAGGACAATAACTTTCATCCATTGGCTTTTTTGATGATCACCATAGCATGTTTTGACTAAACCATGAAATGCACTTATGGAGAGCAAGTGAAAACAAGTGATGTTTTCATTTGGGATCTATCAATTAAGGTTAGTGATATTATCAGGTTGTGAGAGCTGCAGGCTTTCTAAAGTTAGGTGAGGTAGATCCAGAACTTTGATATGTTCTGAAGATGACAAGAGAAGAAAAAAATCACTTCATTTCACCATTTCCTCCTTTTTGCTATTGTTAAAATCCAATGTCTGATTCTAATTATTTCCTCTTATCTTCACCTAGTGTGAACCATATTTGTTTCTCTGCATAACTCCCAGATTTACCCTCCCTTTTTAGTAGGAGGTACATATTTTCTGGCCATTAGCTCTGTGTTGGCCACTTGATATATGGTCTCAGAAATCAGGAAGGTCAGCTACACTTCCTATATTATCTCTGTGATGCTATCCTTGCTAATATGCTTACATTTGTTCCTAATGCATTTTAGAAATAGCAAATCCAAATATAAATTCTAAAAGTTTATTCAATAATGGATTTTCCCTTTGCCTTTAGTTTCCTGTGTAAGTTTTCTAAACATTGTAATTCATTCATATTATTTCCCTTTTTTCCATGTGTTCACAATTACTCTCACATTTATAACTAATGCAGCTACTAAACACAGAAGGGAAATGGGGTTTTAAACAAAGCTTCTCTCTTTATTGCAATATTGCAACATTTTGGCTTTCTAATACATCTTCCTATAGAATTCCTAATTTTTATTATTTTTTTTCCTGTATAATTTTCCCATCAGTCACCCTCTCTTAAAATGTTCCTCAGCTTCAGAAAGGATTTTTGACACATCAAGGATATATGGCATTAGGTTATATTAGTTATGAACTCTTTAAGTTCAGACTGCATTCATTTTGTTCAGGTACAATGCAAAAAGATGCCTTTAAGTTAACTTCCAGTCCACTTTTAACTTCATATCTTTCTAATTTAAGGATATTTAATATATAATTTATGTAATATTTAACTCAAAGTCTTTTTTATTAGAAAATAGTAACTCTAAATTTTAGGAACTTTATTTCATGTAGTTTCAAGACAGTGTCTCACTAACATCACAGATTACATATATCATTATATTCTGTTGTTTGATAGGATCTCTGTGAAAACCTTACTGGGCTTTGGTATGTCATTCAATTGCTATGATTATGAGCTCTGCAGTATGATTAACTCAGTCTGCTAATTGCTTTGGCTAATCTCTAATGAATATACTGTCTTCTGCACTCCACTCTAAGATTTTATGTGGTAGACTCTTGTGAATCAATATTACAATAATCACATCAAAAAATGGCTTATTTCCAGTTATTTTACCTTCTCATGCTCTCAATTGTTGAATTTTCCTGGGTTTTTTTTCTGTTGCCTGATGAGGTTAGTTAAATCTGTAAATCTTTCTAGTCCTATGTGCTCTTATATTGAAGGTGAAAGATTAAGCACCATCACTGAAAGTGTTCTGAATAACCTTATTTCGAATTAGCGCTTGTGTATTTCACATTGCACTGTTGCTCCTTCCTGAATTCTCTGCCCAAATTTCACAAATTTTGAAACAAAAATTGCCTGTCTTAAAGTTAGAAAAAAGATTTTGTTGTTTAGTTTTTTGTTTGGGTTTTTATTGGTGGTGGTGTGGGGTTTTTTTGGTTGCCTTTTTTTTTTTTTTTTTTTTTCTTTTTTATTGGAGAGTTTTTAGTTTTCTGACTTATATCTCTGGTAGCTAGTGATGGATTGCTCAGCACCTGGTAGAAAATTCAGTCCAGCCAGACTGAATGCTGCCTAAATCTTTGGTTTTGGCTTTTGCACTCATTTTCCCCAGTGACATCTCTAGAAGTAATTTCTGATTGTATTTGTTCAGTCATTGTTTCCGGTAGCACTTACTGTTACTTTCTGATAACAACACTACAGTAACATAAATATATACGCTTCTCCAGGCATATTTTCATTTTTAGATCAATAATCCAAAAATTATTATACTTCAGACAGACAGATGAAACTTGGGTCACACAAAGTAGGCTACAACAGCTGTCTTCTTACTGTTGATAATGTGAGATAATGAAAGAAAAAGAGATTAAATCAGGTGAATATCTGTTTCTTAAGCAGACATTTATTTGCCAGTGGTTATATCAAAGTTATTGTAGGAAATATTGTGTACTTTTGCATAGAAAAAGGACAAGTTTAACACTCATTACTCACAGCAAATTCTAATAGACAAAACTCTAGCAAAATAAACGTGTACATCTACGGCAGAAAAGAGAATGGGTTATTCGAAAAGTCAATTGTTTAGGATATAACAGAAGACATGTTCACTGGACATATGCATTATGATAACACATAACACTATCCAAATGTTGTAGGTACATGAGAATACACTTTTGTACTCTAATGTCTACCCCTCCATCAGCAAGGCTTGATAGGAGGGTATCAGCACAGACCTGATTCATCTTGTCTTTACCTGAGTAAAACTCATTTAGTTTTGCATTTTGTGACAAAATTAATTTCCAAATTATGTTTTGTATAAATAGATTTATTTAAATATCCCCATTGGAGGGGAATAGGACTGTTACATGAAATCCACCTGACACTAATTTTTTTTGTCTCCCTATTACCCTTTTTTATGAGGCTGACAACCTTTTGTGTTCAGTGATGGTGTGCTGTTGCAAAGACAATCATGCCATTACGTACATAAGACGTGACATAATTTTGTGTTGAAATAATTGATGGGGTTGACCAAATATAAAAATATGAGTTTCTGTGTATGCATGTGATGAGAGGGGAAAGCAAAATTTCTGGAGAAAGTCTGAATGACCCACAATGACAAAATGCAAGATATATTGCTTTCAAGGTGAAGAAAAAGATGAGCTATGTGCAGTATGTAAGGACTGTCACACCTCACAGCTGCATGAATATTTACTGGGACACTTACAAAAAGGGGTGCCTTTGAACCCCTTACATTAGCCATACTCACTGGAGGATGAGACCATATTCCACTTGGAAAGTAATCTAACATCTGAGTAACGTCCTTGACTATTTTTTCATTAGAAAGAATATTTTTTTCACACTGAGACAAATTTTATTTAGCCTTAGGATTTACATGTTAAGTATTTAAAATACATTAACATGCCATCTGAGTTACCTCCTTTCACATCTGAGATTTACATTTATACTTGCAAGACAGCAAGAGTATCTGTACCCTCCAAAAAGTGTTTTCTACTGAACACCTAGCAAGATCCCAAGGCTATGAGGTGCCCTGGAGGTCTGACTTGCTTTGTTTGTAATTTTCAGCTGGTGTTAAAAGGAATTTTAAAACATTAGAATTTTCTATGTTTTTTAATATATTTGAAAAAATACTACTTTAATATGTTCAATATGTATATTTTATACAACGTCAATCTAGATTGTCTTAATGAACTTTGAATTTAAGACTTCTAATACTTATTTTACAAATACAAGTCTTCCTCTTAAATGTCACAATGTAAATGCCACGCTTGAAAAATAGTATGGGATTTTAAGTTAGGTTAGAGCTCTTTCCTCTTACTCATATTCACAAAGCTCAGAGTTCACATTCTGGCCAGTTTTAAGACTGGATAAGTAGTAAGAGATGAATGAGGTTACCAGAACACAAGTAGTTGTTTTTAGAAGCAGAGCAGAATATGGTACTGAAATTGTTGTTTAGTATGTTGGCAATTAAGATATTCTGAAATGTAGTTCATTTGACCACAATTAAAATTGCATTAATAGTTCAGCAGTAATAAAAATATCATTAAGACCGGAAGGAATTCTCAATCATCTCAGATGCTGACCCATTCAGTGAGAAGACTTAACCTTTGAATTATCATTGCAAAAATCATAATAATCTGCTAAAAGTCACACTCCAAATGTTACTTATTTTTTCTTTGCTTCCTTACCATTCTCTTACAGGAATATTTTAAGCAGCAATCAGTTTTTTAATGTTAGAATTTTTTGATTGAGCCAATAATTAGTGGCTCAATTTAAAAAATAATCTCACTGTAAACCCACATTTTAAAGATTCATCACAACACCTTTTGGCACAGTGGCACTGCCTTTAATTCTTTTCAGTGCTAGAAATGTGTATCTGCTTTGGGATTTTGTTTCTGTTTAACTCAAGAGCTACCTGTGTAATACCTTTACCTGTTTACAAGATTTTGAACACTATGTAGCATCAGATATTGTTAATCTTGTAGATTATTTTTTGATCTTTGTATAATAACTTCACCTTTTTCTCTTAGAAACTACTGTAGCACTTGCACCATTTGCTTTCCATTCAATGTAAGTTTTGTGGTTCTTTTCTCAAACTTTTTTGGATCTTAATAAATTTTGTAAAGGTTTGAGAGTCAGACTGGACAGAGGATTCAAAACTGGTCTCAGACGGGTCAGAGTTAAGATGTAATATTCCCTACCCATACTTGATAATTTACCATTAATACACCTGAACAAAATTAACTCACCTTGTACTTTCATGTAAAATAGAGATATTCACATTAGTGATTCTACACAGAACTATAGACAAGGATGAAATCCTATCCTTTTTTTCATTAGAAGAGATCATTGGAAAATCTTTGTTAATTTTATCTTTTTCTTTTAAAATAACCATATTAAATATGTGACCTTCTGTTGTGAGGCCTGATATAGATTACTTCAAGTGTACCAACTCCTGTGGTTATGTTCATCTTCTTTATTAAGTGTTTCTATTCTAAACTGCAGGAACAGTCTCTGTGTTTTCATTAACAGTAATAGCACACTTCT
>JAAGNO010027083.1:0-10988 GCA_033439905.1 Ceryle rudis
TAGGGTTAGGGTTAGGGTTAGGGTTAGGGTTAGGGTTAGGGTTAGGGTTAGGGATGGGGAGAGGGTTGGGGGGGGGGGAGGGGAGGGGGGTGGGGAGAGGTGGGTGGGTGCGGTAGGAGTTAAGGGGAGGGGGGGGGGTGGGGGGGGGGGGGGGAAGCACATATGAAAAAAAAAAAAGCAATCGCTTGTAAAAGAGAGGGCAAAGGTTTAGGGTAGTTTGGGTGGGGTTTTTTCCCAACTGATTGTGGGTTTTAGATATATGATGGATCATGTTCATGTGAATGAAAATAAGCAAATATTCCCCTTTTTTTCAAATTTCCCCTGAGTTACATAAAACATTATTTTTCAAAGATGCCTATTTCTCAGTAATAAGACGCAAAACTTCAAGTCTTCTCTGCTAGCTGTTTTCAGCTGGGTAAAAGCAAAAAGAAATACTAATAATTTGGGGGCCACTTTGTCTGCATAGCTAGTAAAGAAAACAAAGGTCAAATATTTGAAATGCAAAGGTCTGGGATTAAGACCAGAAATCCATATCTAGGCATCAAAATGAATAGCCAGATTTTGAGACTACTTAAGCGATTTAAATGCAGAGCCTGACCTGGCTCAGTATCTTTCAAACCCAAGCCTGTTATTTCAGTGCCTCAAGCGAGATTTAGGTGCCAGGTACCCAAATTGGAGAAGTTTAACAGTAATCTCTTTTGGGAAGTCTGATCCACTTTAATCTAAAGTCGCGAATGACAAACCAGGTTTTCGTTATTTAGAAAGCACATCTAACTAAGGCTGTAACACTTTGCCCTTGTGCTAAACTCAAGTCTTATCCTTTAGCGTTATTAGAAAGAGTTGGGAAAGATGGCAAAAGAAAAGTAGATGTCAAAAATTCTTTTATTTCTCCTCTTTAAAGAAGGCTGCTAAAGGGATTAGACAGCTTTGAGTTCACCGCTCTGTTAAATCAACCTTACAATATTTTTTCAGCTTGTTTGACTTGCTGTTTCTGTATACATTTGTGTTTTCACCTTTCTGCATTCAAATCCCACGCTTAGCGTTTGTTCCGTGCTTCTCACAGGAAACTTAGTCCATTCTTTATTTGTATTAAGTCTACGGAGTTATAGAAAACAGACTTGGAAAACAATCCCTAAATTAGCAGGACTTACCGGCTTCCATGCCTATGCGCACACACAGAGGGCATCACATACCATCCGACCCAAACGCAGCGGTTTATCATTTCCAGCAACAACAGCAGGGCATCAGGTTCACCAGAACAGACCTTTTAATGGTCTCCTGCAACCGTATCTATTACGGTGGGTTTTGGACTGCACATAATAAATTAAGAGAGAGTTCAAGGAAGTCACGCATGTCTCAGGTCCCACTCCCTTCAAGCAGTTTTAATGCTCCCAAATAATCATCCTCTACAAACAGTACTGTTACAGGCTCCAGTAATGCCAGAAGCTGGTTAGACACCTCTATACACAGCTATTTTAAAGCTGCCATAAGGAAACGCGGAGCCTCTGCAGACGGCTGTTTCCAGTGTTTCGCAGAACATGGCTGGTCCTACTGGCACGAGCAAGGGACCTTCCACGGGTACTTTTGGACACCTGTCCCAACCTCCACAGTCTGATTTTCCCAGCTTTTCCCTTCATTCTCCCACCAGAAACACTGCTGAAACCTCCTCCTCTCTGTAAACGACAGCCCAAGTGTCCGAGTGAGACGGATGCTGTTGTGGCAGCAAGGATGGTCACTGCAATAGGCAGGCCAAAGGAGAAAGAAAATAGCTATTTTGCTCTGGCAGACAGAAAAGGTGGATGATAAAAATAGCCCAGCAGACACACAAGGGCTGGATTTGTGTTAAAGTTAGCCACCAAAGCTAAGCTCCTGCCACATTCCCTTGAGTGGGATGGGTGGATGAACCACCAGTTTGTACAACTAGTGAAGACATGAAGTTGGACAACCTCCCCACATATTTATACTTACTTATTCATGTTGGTGAATACGCCCACAAATGTAGCAAGAGCTGCCCACAGCATTCTGGCCCCTCCACTCCCTTTCTGAGGGCAAATGGCTAATTCAGGATCATCTCCTCCTCCTCCCTGTCCCGAGACACTGCATGTTGCTCCTCCAACTGCTCCTTCTCATTCCCAAAACAGTCAAGCTTTAGCGCCAGGTGAAGTTTTTCCTGCAAGGACTGCATCACTTGTCTGCACATCATTTGCTATGCACTGGAGGAGGGGTGCAGAGGGGGAGGAAACCTCCACTTCAAACATTTTGAAAGCACCTGAAAAGGCTTCAGGCCCTTTTTTGCCAGTACTAACACATTCCACACACAAGATGACCTTGTGCAAAGTGTACAGACAGCTCCCCACAGGAAAGTTTTACATTGCGTGGGGCCACCAGGTCCAGGATCAGGTGGGAAGCCCAGTTTCTCAGGCAGCAACCCACTGCCAAAATCACAGCGCTGGATACAAGCTTGCCCCTTTTTGCCCCTGTACTGAGGGAGACGGGCCAAAGGAGAATCCCTGCTGTTCCCCCCAGCCACATCTGTGGTTCCCATCCCTCCCTGAAGACTTTCCCAATGGAGAAGCTCACTGCTTTCTCAAATCCCAAGATGCCAGCACACCTACACATAAAAATGAAGCAGAAATCTCAGTCCTTCACTAAGTAAGACACAGGTTGGATTCCCACTATGACTCAATACAGAATTCCTAGGAGTTTTGTGGTTTGTTTGGTTTTTTTTTGTTGTTTGTTTGTTTTTTTGGTTTTTTTTTGTTTTTGTTTTTGTTTTTGTTTTTGTTTTTAATCTGGGCACATCTCAAAAGCATTTCTGCAGCAGGAGGCTTCAGGTTTGGGCTTCCTTTGCATCCTTGATCAACTAATGGCAATATTAATTGAACCACTAGCCAAAATAATATTGTGTGACCCTTTTGTCCAAACTCTCAAGGTTCCCACTGGCTCCCGAAGCTCTCTGCTCTACCTGAAACAAGGGCAAGAGAAGGTGCCACTGTCAAGGTAGCCCCCTCTGAGATACTTGAGGTTGAAAGAAAGGACAAGTATCTGTAACACAGTATCTACACTGTATTTATTTGAACTCCACAGCATTTACTGTATTTATATTGTATCTCAGCTAGGATGGGAGCTGGAGGTGCAGGAGGGTGGCTCTACTGAGTGTTTTCAATGCCAATATCAGCAGCCCCCAACAGCACTTTATGCTCTTGTTCCTAAGCCAGGAATTCAGGGGGTTGGAAAGCCTGAAACTTACTTTTATGCTTAATTACAGATTTGAAGTGCCTGACACCAAGTTCTCACTCGCTATGCTTTTGACACTGATGCCTCTGGGCCGAGCTGGAATAGATGCTTTACACTTGCTCATCACTCACTACATTCATGAGTGTTTAACTCAGGAGAAGGTAGGTGATGGATTTGTAGCAACTTTGGGCAGGGATGCAGAGAGGACACCATCTGCTGTTTCTTACTATTTTTCTTTTCTTTTTTCCATCCCCCCCCTTTCTGTAATTAATCAATTTGCAAATTGGGAGGCAGTCTCCTTGCAGTCTCCTGATCACACTCATAAAGCAAAGGCTAAGGACACGGCAGGGCGGCTGCAAGGTCTGAGCGCTGCTGTGGAGCGTGAAGCAGCATTAGGGCCGGTCAGTGGGAGGGCTGGGCTCCCAGCCCTGCAGTTCATCCCATCCAGGGGCCTCCCAGGGCCCAACCCACCACACGCTGCAAGAACAAGGCTTTCTGAGTTTTCCCTGGGGAAAAAAAAAAAAATTTAAAAAATCGTGCTTTCACAGAAAGCTGTGAAATCATGCATAACACACCGGCTGTAAAAATGAATGTTGGTTTTTTTGTTTGTTTTTTTTTTGGTTTTTTTTTTTTCCAACTATACTCACTCACAGTTCATCTCTTAGGCAGTAAATACCAGCTAATTTATGCACCTCCATTTACCACCCCCCCACTTCTGCATGAATCCCCAGCTTATTAACATAACTATTTAAACTGGACATGTTTTCTTAAACATTCTTCTCCTTTCATAAACTGCCAAGTGACAGTTGTTTACTGTCAACAAGACTGGGTACTCTAAGACAGGGAGAAATATGCCCTTTTTAAAAGCCAGACACATGGGCTACCAAAGGAAGATTAAAATCTGGTGTTTTTCTCTTCTCCCTCCCCAAAAATGCTTTATTCATACAGATAGAGATGATACAGATCAGGAGAGATGGTACTATGCCTAATTCCAATCATTCTTTTAATTAAAGACAGGCTCATGGAGGATTTATCTTTGGTTGCACATGCTCGCAACCATGCCTGGTTCTAAGGGCACACTTGTAACTGCCTAATCTTCCCCTTGCAACCGGTTTTTCCACTTCACTTTTAGCTCCGATACCCCATCTCCCAAAGCACATCTTCGGGAATCAGCAATCTCATCTCACACAGATCCTGCTACCAGCTACAAGCAAAATGCTTGCCTGGGGGAATCTGTATAGAGAAGTTAAAAAATTTTAAAGAAAAATCACCAACCAATTAGTTCAAGACCTACAGTCTCCAAACAAGCAGCTGAAATATTTTGCTGGGAGGTAATTTCTTGCGCTTGAGTCTTGCACATGAAAGGGGGGATATGGAAAAAAAAAACCAAAACCCACACCTCTGAGAAAACTACTTTTTACCTCTGCTCTGCCTGCCTGTGAAGTGCTGGCAAAGCTCCTTCACCAGCTCCCTGTCCCCATGCAAGTGGCCCTGGAGCTCAGTGGCCCCAGTCTGCCCACAGCCTCCCCCAGCTCGCCAGCGGACGCCCGCAGGGGATTATTAACACTTTCCCCAGCACATTGTGCAGCTCACAGGTCACAGCGCTGGGGGCTAATGCCGGATGACACTGATCCGATGGCAACGAGGATGGGGCATGTGGGGATGGTGGCGGGCGCTGCGACTTGGCTCCACGCGGGACTCACGCCAGAGTCACAGAGCACACGGGTGGTGGCCATCACCGCCGCCTCTGGCGCTCACATTTGGGCTGCAACGCTGCCACCGGTTTGCATCAAAGCTGGAGTTATAAAAACCAAGATGGGAAGCAAATCTCTGCATTACAGCAGGTTGAGAGGAATGGGAGGTCACAGAATGCCGGCTCCAGGGATCACCCCCATGAAGCAGCACAGGCATCTCCCCACCCCCAAACCAGGGAGCCTTTTTACTCGCCGGAGTTTCCTCTGCTTGTTAAAATGTTTGGGTCATTAGAAAACTTTCCAAACAATCCCTGCTTATGCTAAATAGCTGCTCCCACCACAATCTGTGAAGGGCTTCAGCCTGCTCCCTTAGAAATCAATGGGAGCTTTTTTGCTTAGGATTCAATAGGCGCAAGATCAGGACCTCATTATTATTTTTACAGGACTACAAGCAGCAGAGAATGGTAAAACCCCCAAACAAAGCAACAACCCTCTGAACTGGGAGCCAAACTTGCCTTGAAGGATCTTTACAGGCTCTGCCAAGCATCAAAGTGAAATTAAAAATCCAATTCTTAGGAGCTTTTCAGTTTTTGACAGGGAAAGCATAAGGTTGATAAAGGCTGGTCTCATCATTTGGATCCAGGAACATCTCCTGTAGCTCCCTTTTCCTCAAAAGAAAAGCCTTCATAAATGCATATTTTGCTTTCCCCAGGGGGGTGAGTAAGAGGGGATGAGTTGTCAGTCCAGAGTGATGCATGTTATCCTGCAGTACCCCGTGGAGCCCTGAGCAGAAACATCATCAGGGCTTCACACAATCTCCTCTGCCTCACCTAATGAGGAAACCCCCCAGTAAGTCCCTCTGCAGAGTCACCACCAGCAATATAACAGACCGGACAGCTCCTGGGACATGGCACCACATCTGCACACTGTCTCCACAGAGGCCAAGTGCCCTGAATTTTGTGAGAGGAGCCTCAGAGATGTTCTTGACCTTAGCACTCTCCTCAGAGCTGTATGACAGTCAAATTCTCCACTTCTTGCCTGTTACTTTGCATTGCTCCTCTCTCTTGGCATCACTGAGAACTCACGTATGCACCACAAAACCACCATCAGGTTTGACCCCTATGCAATACCCAGTTATTTTGCTGACTCCCCTACACCCAGCTTGCCCCAGGTCAACTCCAGAATGCTTCAACACCATAACTTCTGGGTACTATTGCAATCCTGATAACCTAGCAGTGATCTGGTCTCCAGAGTTTTACTGATTTAACTACATCAGATTAAATACTTTAGTGAGTATTCCTTGTGAACAACACAAGGTAGTTCAGTGAAACAAAGGCAGAACTACAAAACACTCCACTTTCCAAGGCAAAAGCATGAAATGAAGAAAAGCCGACAAATACTTTCATCGGTTATCAAACAGCAGGGCAGCCACCCTCGTGGGTCTCTGGCATGCCATGGTGCACCATGATCGCCTGCTACTTCCTTTCCCTAAAACTCTTATACCAAGGGAAGTAGCAATGGTTTGGCTCATGGGATGAAAAGAGGAGGGGAAATAAGCAAACCAACATGCTGCCATGTGTCAGCTTGACATTTGCAGGTAGTTCTACAGCTGACAGTACAACTCCTGGGTGCAAACACCCACGCTGGAGTCCTTGTGCCATGGCGTTCCCGGGGAAAAGTGCCTTCAGCACACACAGCAGCCCGCAGAGCTCTGTTTGCTTGCAAAGAATGATCCTAGACTGCGTCCTTTTCTCACCCGAAACACTTGGAACCCTTCTCACTTCTGAGTCATTAATAACTTTTAACCCCTCACAACCTGCGGAAATGGCACAGCCCCAAAATCTCACCACACTAAACGTGTAAGCACATGGTAATTGTTTTGCATACAGTTCTGTAAGATAAAGAAACCTCCTTCCAAGTTTTAATATAACCTTTTTATTTAACCAACTCTTTGTCTTCTCCTGATACCTCCCCCTCCACAATAAAGACCACACCTTTTTTAGATGACTACGTCTTAAAGTGAAGCAGTTATTGGAGAAATGTTTTCTTACTTGACTGTGCTGTTATTCTTACCAAAAAACAAACAAACAAACAAACAAACAAAACCAAACCAAAACACAAAAGCAAACAAACAAAAAAAAGCCACAACTTTGCTACATTGTGTAACCTGACAGAAAAAAAACCACCACTGATTTAACTACCTGGTTGGTCTCTATTCACCTGAATGTGACAACCCCCCAGATAGCCTATCAGAATAATAGGGCAGGTTTACATTTGATTACCTTTCACATTTTAACTACTAAGTTTACCAAAGGTTTTACTCAGCTCATATCTCACAGTTTTTGTTTGCTTTTGATATTACAGAAACTTCCTGGTCATTCAAGCCAAGGAGCAGATACTTTAGGGGTAAGCACACCAGGAATACCACATTCACCGCAGGAATAAAAGCTCTTCTTCACACATCCAGGGCTTTAAATCATATCTATGGTGCTTGGCAACATGAGCTGTGAGAGTATTGGGAAGGGGGGACCCGGAGAGTCAGCTCTACTTCAGGGAAAAGTATATTTTTTTTACAAGCTTACCAGATAAACAGCCGGAAGAGGGGCAAACGGTAAAACTGATAAGCTATGTAGGAGGCCAAGAAAAAAACCCAAAAGTCAGGGTGTAACAAGGTATTTTAAGGTGCTTTCAGTATCCTACATGTCTTCAACATCGTTTTAGCTCAGCGTTTGCATAGGGGGTGCTATGGGATTTACTCCTCCTCACAGCCCGGATTGCTCACTTTCACATACCACGAACAGCTTTGCTGAACCACAGTCTGATTTGCTGGAAAAAAAAAAAAAAAAAAATGTAAGGCAATTTTTTACCAAGCCACCAACCTCTCTGGCATCCAGCCTGGTACATGGAGGGGAATAAATTTTATTAACTAACCAGTATTAAAAAAGATGAAATGGCAAACACTAAAACAGCTACATCAAACATGCTATCTAGTGGCTTTGAGGGTGCTGAGTCAGCAGGCAACTTCAAGCTGGTTTTTTGTGGGTTTTTTTAAAAGGGTCAGAAAAAAAGAAGAAACCAGTATGCAGAGCCAGACAAAACTCCAGGACACGGGAAAAGTTACAAGCATACAGCACACTTGGAAAAGGAGAAAAAAAAAAAATCTATTAAAGTGAGGAAACAGAATAAAAATTAAATTGGTTTAATTGCTCATCTGTGTGTCAAGTTCAGCCCAGCTGTGAAAAAGTCACTAAACCGGGGAGAGAATTTCACCTGTATTTTTAGCAGAAATATCTGAATTTGGAATATTCCTCCTTGATCTGCCCCACGTATGCTAAAAATTGCCAAAAGCTCAACTATGAGGACAACGCAGCCCCTTCACCACCTAATCTGAAGCCGAAGAGCTCATGCCAAGGCTCCTGCCCTGGATTCCACAATCTTCAATGACCAGCCAGAGTAAAACTACCAGCAGACCATGCCCTAACCTTAGGTGAAATTAAGGTTCAGCTAAAGCCTGCAGTCACAGCTCTGTGTGCCAGCCGACAGATCATTGCAGAAACGTCTTGGTCAAAGGCTTCTGTAAACTGGAAATTAACTGTTCGGAAACTGGCTGGATTCTCTCTCTTTTAGGGTATCTAAGTAAAATACTAGATTCTAAAATAGTAGTACTAAGTTTTCAGGGAGGACAGATTTCTAAGCATATAGTTGGATATCAAAGTTCACTTTTATTGTCTATACCTTAGAAGGAAAAATTTTGTTTCCCAGCCTTACAGAGGGGAAAAAAGTCCTCGTCCAGCTTCACAAAAAACTTCATCTGTGTCCAGACAGCAAACTGGGTGCCATGGGATGGAAATGGTCCAGATGCAGCAGGGATGCAGCAATCAAGACTTCTTTAGTGTTTGCCTCACTTCAAAAACCAGGCTTTGGGACAGGTACACTTTCCCAAGCAGCACTGGAGATTTGTTGGAGGGAGTCATAAAAGTTAACATGTTGGTCAGAGTGGCTTACTTTAATTGCATGACTTAATTAGCAGATCAACACTTCACTACACAATTTCCAGATTTACTTTCATCGCATTCCCTACTCAGTGGTTGTTAATGAAGTCTTAATTAAAAGAAAAAAACCCTCAAATTTAATTGGAATGACCCTTGTCAATACGTGTAGAAGGCATGATGTTATATAGCTAGCATCAAATACATTAATGAGTCTGTTTCTGCACTAGAACAGACTTTCTAGTTAACAATTTGCTAGGTAAGAAATAGATTTAAAAAAAAAAAGGTCTTATTTCATCATCCTTTACTCGTCTGCTCTTATTTATTGCTCAGTAAAATATGCTAGTCTCAACTTTAAAGACTTCATTTTTAGCTGGTGCTGTTAATGAGAAGAAATGGATCAACTCTCAAAACTGTATCATTCATAGCTGCCCACTACTGAATCAAGAGCGCTTCTGGTCTCATGCGCAAAGCAGGAAGCACCATCAAAATGTAAGACACTCTTTTTAGAGGGTTTTAGAGAATAAATCCTGAGGCTGGCTCCAGGAACGGTTGGTGACATTTGGCAAACACTTCAATACCCTTGTAATTTCAGGGTGAACTTTGAAATGCTCAGATACACAAAGCAAAGCAATGCAGATTGCCGTACCCTACACCTTGGACCCCTCGCTGGGCATTCACTGAAATGCGATGAGAGGTTGGTTGCCATCAGCTGCGTGAAGGAAAGTATCTCAACCGGTGCATCATCCGTTCTTTCCACACAGAAAAGTCACAGGAATTGGTACATGCCCTCCCATTCAACTTAAGCAAAATCCCAAAACAGCCCCATTTCCGTTCTTTTGGCTTGAAAACTGCTTGTGCAGAAACTTTGGATGACAATTTGACGCCAGTGTTGCACAAGGAAACTTAGTTTTTCTCTCTGGATAGCTTGCGAGAGCTCTCCCCTTCCGGCACAAACCTGCTCAAACATTAGTAGCTCTCCATGCAACTCTTACAACGCACACAGACAGCTTTAGCAGCTAACTAGTGCAATACAAATCCTAAGAAATCCAGAAATTCCCTTTTTCACGTATACTGTACGCACAGACAAGGGCCAGTTATCAGAAGTTTTTAAAAGTAAAATGCTGCCATTTCAGTGGGACTGCTCTCTAAGGAAACAGCCAGCGTTACTTGACATTCACAAATCGTACGAAGTAATATCTTTATCTGAATACTAATGCAAATTGGACGGGCTTTTTTATATTGATGTCTATTCTGTGGGTGCTGAATAGAGTGACCGCATGCTCAAGGCTGCAAAGGAGTTCACTGACCTCCCTAATCATCTCTGTCATAGCCCCTGAATGACATACACATTCAATCCTGCCTCGCCTCTCTACTTTCATTCATAAAAAAAAAAAAAGAGGAGGGGGGAAATTTGACATTGTTCTTCCTGCAGCAGCCCCGAGAAAGAGAGAGAAGAGAAACTCAGCCCAGATGAGGCCCCTGGTGTTTTTAGTTTAGCTTCTATTCAGCAACAGCCCCGCCATCTGCCTCCTTCCTGCCAACAGCCGAACACCTCCCTGCGGAGATGTTAAAACCTGCACCCCCTCCACCTCCACTAATAGTGAGTATTCATATTAGCAAACATACACATACCTCGAGAATGCCTCCCTTCAATGTGTGTTTTATGTAGCGGAGTATAGGCACAAAGCAGTAGCTGTTATAGCCTTCACAGCCCCGTGCGGAGAATTAGATCACTGGGGAAAAATCCTTCCAAGCCCCTTTATGGAAAATAAGGCCTTGGACTGTAAATGCAAAGCCCAGCGAACAACAACCCTCAGTAATGAGCCAATACCCCATGGCCCATTTGACTAGGAGAAAGAATTTGCTTTTTACCATTCAATTCAAAAAAGACTGAAAAAGTAAAATGTGTTTTTACTTGGCTCTGAAGGTTTATATTCTTTACAGTTTCTTTTGCACAACCTTTCCGCGCCCCCCCCCCCCACGTCGTGCCCACTGCGAGCACTGCCACCCGCCCGGGCCCCCCCGCTGTCTCCCCCACGCCGGCCTGCTCCCGCGGCGCGTCCCA
>JAAGNO010027087.1:0-13638 GCA_033439905.1 Ceryle rudis
CACCATGAAGACGGCGGCCACCAGCGCCAGCAGAGCCGCGCTCAGCCCCAGGCCCACGGCGCAGGCCGTCCTCCGCCGCCCGCTCCCTCCCGCCATGACCCGGCAGACTCCGACCGCCGCCCGCCCTCCACCGCGCCGAAAGAGCGGATGGGCGTAACCCAGAGCCAATCGTCACGCACCGGCTCGGGCGGGCGGCCAATGGGCGGCTTTGGGCCCGCCCCCTGCGCGAGGGCTCCTGGGAGCTGCCGTCCTACGTTAAGGCGGTGGCAGGAGGCGGGGGGGGCTTGTCTTTGTCACTTTACCTGGGGATGCGTGGGATTTACTTCGTGGGGGATGTTGTGGATCCAGCCCGGTGCTGTCTAGTGCCCACAGCAGCAGGCGACAGCGGGACTGTCCCCTCAGCCTGCTTCGGCCTCTCCCGGAGCCCGCGGGGAGGCCCGGGGCGCTGGGGCTCAGGATGTCGCTGCACGAGTGACGGGAGTGTGTGGGGAGAAAAGAGGTGACCGTGGGGAGTAACCACCCCCGGGCTCAGTGGGGCCACCGCTGAGGACACCAGTCAGCCAAGACCAGGCTGAGCACAGTACTGAGTCGGGCACAGCCCCGCTCCTGACTGTTTCAATCCATGTGGCTTTCGAAACAAGTTACTTCTTGCCCGGTTTCCTCGGGGAACATGGTGGAAAAACGATGGCAAAATGGTTCTTCCCTTCTTTACAGCTGTCGTGTGCTGAGTCTAAAGGTTTGCCTCATCTTCCCGTGGCATAAACCGTACCGAGATGCTTGATTCCAGCTGGGAGCTGCCATGGAAAACCCGCTCTCGAATCAGCAGAGGAAGCAGATGATTGTTCACACATTCTTTATTATCAAAAAAGAATGAAACCAATATTAAATTAAATAAATTACAAACATTTCTGAGCTGGTTATACATCATGCATTTATCAAGTAAGGCTTTGGAGCCATTAAAAGTCAATGTCACTGGTACTTTAAGAGCAATAAAGGTCCACTGGAAATTAGCATTTTTTGACCCCAGCGTGATTTTGAGCTTCCCTAATTCTCCAGCCCAGGCACTTTGGAATTCAGACTTTGAACTGGCCACACTGGGCCTCTAGCAAGGCCGTTTGGCCACCGATGTTTATTGCCAGCATTGGCCCACGGCTACAGAAACGAGGTGTCCTTTCTCCTGAGCCACCAGGACGGCAGAGCATGAGCCACGGCTGCTACTTTGAAGCCATCTCTCTTGACCTTCCGTCCATTGCGCTCGCAGGAACTTCAAGAAATACAATCGATTTTTTTATACACGGTCCGTTGCTCTGAGGCTTCCTGTGTTTGGCCTGTCGGGCCCTGAGACTGTGAAACCCAACAGCCTCCTGTAATGAACACTGAACGGAGAACTGGAAATCGGAATTTTCCTCATTTAACGCGATGCCCCCTCGGAGATACAGAAATATTGATTAGCTACCGTGGGATCGGTTCTTGTTCGATTGCACCAATTTCTTCGTTGCTTTTTTTCAAGCGAGCAAATAAAAGGAGCACTTGGGCAGTAACAAAAGACCGTGAGTAATTGGCCTTAAAGATAATTTTAGAGAATGAATCTCTTGAATTCACCTTCTGGAACAAGCTATGCATGGTTCTGAAAAACTGCTAAGATGAAAATAAGTAATAGCTGTTATTTAGTGGGTTTTTCCTTCTGGAAAGTAACCTCCTTTGGCTTTATTACTCTCTCCTGCACCGCATAATCAGAAACTGAGGTAGAGAACTGGTGACTTAGTTAATGAGGTGTTACATAAAACCAGACTGGCAGGGCCCTGATGTTGTTTCCTTTAATGGTTGTCTAGCTGTGATGGGGCATGAAGCTCGATTTTCCTTAGAAATGAGCCATCTGGGAGCTGTAGGAAAAGCTTTCCCACTTCCCCTCCCCAGAAAGCCGCCTGGCAATCTGCTCGATAACGCGTGTGGACTTCAGGACTCCACTCCGAAGCTTGCTAATATTTTTCATATCTTAGAGTAATAAAATAGAAATAACTTTTAAAAATATAATTTACTTTCATTATTAAGGCAACTCTTTATTTTTTTTTTTTCCGTGTTTGTGGAAACGTGACAGACTGTCCAGTTTTGCTTCTGTTATTGTTCAGTTTTACTTGTTGGCTCTCGCATTTTATCCCAGTGCTGGAGGAAATATTTTGCAGGAAGGTTGGAAATTCAAACAAAAGCAACTGGCTTCACTGCGACTGAAGACATACCAGTGTGTGTCTTTATCTTAAACTTTTCATCACCTTATTTTCATAAATGCTGTATTTGAGGTTGAAATGCGCTGAAGAAAGAAGGGTCCCTTTAACCCTTGGCTTAGGCTTAGGTTTATCAGGCTATTGTCATCTTATTATTGCTCTCACAACATCGGCACCAGGTAAGAAGGAAGGTGCTGGAAAAGGGAACTGAAAGAGCAGTTGTTATTAGCCTCCCTCAAATATAATAATGTGTTTAGGTTTTCAGAAATGGTGAAGGTCTCGACTGTCTGTCTCTGGGTTAGTGAGGCAGGCTGGTGTGCCTGGGAGGTAGATGGTCCGGGTAGCATCAGTCTGTGGTGAATTTCAGTGAAAATCATCAAACACGGAGCAGGGAATTGCTATGGAAATATCACACCACGCCAGAGCTCTCCCATGCCGCACGAGTGACTCTCTGAAAGCTTGTCACCAGAAGCCCTGCATAGCACAGGGTGTCACTGAGGCTCTTCCCAGTTGCAAGCGTAAAATACGCTCAAATTTGTTTAACTGCTCTGGATCGATGGCGTCGTGAAAAGTGTGCAGAAAGGGCTTCCTTCCCTGCCCGTGAATTTGCAATCACAATGATTTGGGGAAGAACATCTTTCCCCAAAGCACTCATCTGTGTTCTGGACTAAATCTTTTAGTTGCTTCAGTCAACAAAGAGATGGGAAGAGTCCGAACACATTCACAGTCTAAGAGCCTTATCTGCAGCGCCGTTTGGTCAGTGGAAGGACCCCCAAAAAGCTTTGGAGGGGATTTGAACCGGACCCTGGGTCTTTTAAACACGTACTCAACCCAGCGGGCAGGCAGGACAAGGTGTTTCTGACTATGGGGTAGCCCTATTAGTACGGAAAGGAAAAGTAACGTAGTGAGTAGCCCTGCTGAGCTGGAGTACTGAGGTCTGGGGGTCTCGGCGACGCAGTACTGGGGTGAGGCAGTTGTTTCTGGGACGCTGGGCCACAGAGAGCTGTGCAGGGGTCACGGAAGAGGGGCCTCAGGGAAGGTGGCGATGGCCGGACACGCAGGGAGGTTCAGGGGTTTGCTCGCGCTGCGCAGACCCCCCGGAGGTCAGTGCACATTTAAAGCATTACCTCACGAGCTGCGTCCCTGCACCTCGCAAGGGTGGCTTTTGCTCGTCAATCAAAGCCGTGAAAGGCTCTTAATAGTTGCTAGTTTTTCACTTCATCAGGAAAAGAGGGAAAAGAAAGAGGGGGATGCCCAAATTACGCAATGCCTGTGTGGGCAGAGGGCTGGGATTGTGTGGGACAGAGGAGAGCGCTTGGCAATAATGACTCATTGTCCCGTGTGTCAGGGCACCTGCCTTCAAACCAGCGGCTTCTCTTCTGTCTTTAGTGGGATGGCATTTCCTGAGTTCCTGCTTCAGTAGATTTCTGTCGTCTGCTCCAGAGTCCATTGCTCTCAATATCAGAAGTGGAGCAGGAAGGAGGGAGGACTTTATCCGGTCAAGAGGTGCAATGGCCTCTCGCTTTGCAAACTTACTGTATCCCCCGGTAGAAGTGTGGCTCTTCACGAAGGGATGGGGGAGAGGAGTCTGCGAGGGAGGTTTGCCCGCACGCTGACGCTCCCCGCACGCTCACAGAGCTGTCTGGGCCTCTGAGTGGAACATGCTTCCAAACATCTCCTAAAGGGCACACAAGGCAGGCGCGCTGGGTTAGGGCTGATGCCGTGGCACAAACCCAGCAATGCAGCTCAGTAGTCACTCAGTCACGCAGAGAAAGGCCACCGGGAACTCCAGCCCTTCCCAGCCCTCCTCCATAAGGGAATGCTGGTGGTGGGGAGCTTGCTCTGCTTCTAGCTGTGCGTGGACAGCACAGGGAAAGGGTGGCATTGGACCAGGTATCTCCTCCCAGGGACCTGGGTGCAAATCAGTTCAGCACTAACAAAGTCTGTGCTGAAAACCTGACCACCCACCCATCCTTTTGGCTTGAGCTAAACCAAGCTCATCCCAGTGGGTGGATGCCACGGGTCTGACTGTGAACCTGAGCTCTGTGTCCTGGGACGGGTGAAAGGATTCCCCCCCTGGGCTAGCCTGGCTGCTCCTTCACCAGGCCCCTGCCAGAGCTCCTCACGACAGGCATTCTACATGATTTTTGCAGCTAACTTTTCAAAGCGTTGCTGTCGCTAGCAGTTTGTCTGGCAGTGCTGCTGAGGACATCCCATCCAATCAATCCCCACCATGCCTTCTGATTTCCACCTTACGTCCACAGCTGAAGAAGTGACCCCTGGCACTAGGTTACCTCCTCCAAGTTCTTGAACTCTGCACTGCTTTCATCCACAGACTCGTCATAGATGGAGAGCTCTGTCTGATTCGGCTTCTGTGCAGGAAAGAATCAAATCCACAAATTAGCAGAGTGCAGGGTTGAAAGGAGCGAAACAAATTATTAACCCAGGCTTAAAACATCACATGTGCTCAGAGAGAAATGCTCTGGAAGAAGGGACACAGAAGGAATCTTGTTTTAATTGTTTACCTGCTCTGACTGAGCTGGAATTTGCATATCTCTCCGCTGAGATATGAGATCCTGTAATTTATTGTGAACTAACGTTGCCGTGATTCCAGTTATCATGCAATAAACCAACCCCTGTTTGTGGAAATAGCCTCTCTCACCTCTGTCATCATCATGTGCCACATTCCTGCCTCAGCCTTTCCTCCTCCCACCCAGGGAAGCATTCCTAGATGCTGGGGCTATTCAAGGACAGGGGCATGTGCTTTACTTTCATTTCTGAGGGCCAGATTCTGCCTTTCTGTGCTGCTGCCTGTTCCAGACAACACCAGAGCTGCTGGAACAGCTGTTTTGGCTTCTGCGGGTTGGAACAAGGTTTGCAGAAGACACTTCTGAATTCCCGTTGAAATTCATTCGATCAGTAGGTGCTTGGCCCACACATGAGGATCGGGAGATGAAATATTTGATTGGATTTAGACCTTTACCACTCGAGATAAACAAGAAACTTTATTAGGTGCAGTATTGAGTTGTTATTCTTCCTTTGTGCTGACACAGCATGTGAGCCTAATAGTACCGGACTGTGAGCTGGAAAAAGACTGGGCAGCAAATTTACCTCTTCTAAGATGGGCGGGTGGACAACGTCTTTGATATTTGCCAGTGCGAACAAAACGGCGTCGTGGATTGTCAAGAAGATGTGACTTCGGTCCAGGCCTCCTTCCTCAAAGACTCCCCCTGTGCTAATGTCATTGTACACCTGGGCTGGAGGAAAGGAAGGCACATGAGCAAGGGGGAAACCAAAGGAGGAAGCCTTTGAAGGTGTGCGTGGCTGACAGTGGTCCTCTGAGCTAACGCCAGGCTGGGGTGCATGGGGAAGAAGCAGGTTTGCTGCAGAAATGAGAGGGTAGGGATCTAGTTTTCTACACGCTAAATGGGGAGAAGTTCAGTCTTATCACTTCCCAGATGAAAAGACAGATTTCACACACAGAGAACAGTGTTGCTCTTTTCCTTCTTCTGTTCTCTTCTTTCATCTGGTCTGGTTTGGTCCAACAAAAGGCCAACAGCTCACACAGCTTGCGTAAAGAGCACAAAAATGTGCTCATTGATGTGCTCCAGTCTGTCCGGAGCACATACGTGGGGCAACACCACATGGAAATATATTCTTTGTGGATTCTTACCATGCACGTTTGCCAAGAACACTTTAATCCCAATCTTCTGATAACTGGAACACAACTAGAAGGGATGAGAGGAGAGACAGGATTAATAACACTGCTGCTCCAGCTTTGCAGTTATTCAGAAGGGCTTTTTATCCAGGGCTTTACACGTGTCCTGGGGATGCTGAAGGACAAAGACACACAAATCTTCTGTTGAGAAGGGTGAACAACTTTACCTGAGCTGCCCAAGCGGGTAGGAGGTACCTGGGCAATATGTTTGTTCCTTGGCTATGCTTGTAGTACAGAACTAACCTTGCCCAGTGCTTTTGTGCCCATGAGGTCAACAAAACACACTCCACTCATGTCCAAGATGATGGTGTGAAAGCTGATGTAGGGTGGTGCTGTCATCACAGGGTCAACATCTGCTGTAGGCATGACACTGAAGGTGCTTCCTTGCAGAGTAGTGGTGCTGCCCAGCTCACTGGAGCTCTGTGCTTGCCCAGCGCTGTTGGCAGGCGGTTGGAATGTGACGTAGGAGATGCTGGCACCATTAGCAGTCGTCTGGTTGTTATTGGTATCTGTTGGGGAGGTGCTTTCAAAGTCTTTCTGGAGCTCTTGCAAAGACAAGGTCTACAGGAAAGCAGAAATGCACAGTCAGGGCAGGACACAACTGACAGGGAAATGTGCTTCCGAAGGGCGCTTTTGGACTGAAATGCTGACCAAGATGTGTCCTTAGAGAAAGAGGGCAAGCCCAGTGTCGAGGAAATTGTTCACCATGTTTCTGTTCTAGCCATCTCTACATCTTTCTTGCTCCCAGCCACTTCCAGTACTCCTGCATCTTAATGGTTTGGCCACTGGGAGGAATGAAGATGTGGGTGGGAAGGAATGGAGGCGAGAGGTGGTGAATGAGGCTGGGGAGACAGTGCAGAGCATCCTCTGGCAAGAGGAGCTGGTCTGGGGGGACTTGGGGTCGTATTCACCACCACAGGCACCCCAAACTGAGTTACCTTGTTCTGCTTCAGTAAGAATTTCGGTAGCTTCGTTGGTGGTTGTGCTGTCCCCTTCTCCTGCTGTTTCACATATTTCTTCCTGGCTAAGTACACTTTGCCAGGATCCACCCCGGTCTGTGGAAAGAGAGAAGAGTTTTTGTTGAAAACATCTGTTCAGCCCCATAATCAGCAGCTGCTCTTTCCTGCTACTTCCCAGCCCGTGGCACCAGCTCTACACCAGAGCAAGGTGATCCTGATGGCAACCAAGCAACAACATCTTCACTGATTCAGGGAACCTACACGTGCAGGGAGGGGAGACTTGCAGTAGCAGGGTGACTCTGCTCTGGCAGAGCTTGGAGGAGGATCCCTGCCGGCATTCAGGCGTAACCTCTCAAACGAGGGCTACAAACAGTCCTGAAGATCAGGGAGAAAGGGATGAAAGAGCAGCGGATGGATGTGACCATCTTTTGTGATCATCCCACGCTTATTTATCTTCATGTAGCAATACAGGAGAGAGCAGACTGGCTGCGGGCAGACAGTGCTTAGGGCATTGCTCACCTTGGCTATAATCTTCTCGCGGAATATCTCTGAGTTGGCAAAATAGAGCGGCGAGCAGTAGGTCACAATTTTGATCCCATTAAGTTCATTTGCCTGCAAGAGAGACAAGAGCTCAAACCAGGCGTGACGGAGGGTGCAGGGTGAGTTTGGGCAGCTGGTAACTGGGATGGTCAAACTGAGCAGCAGCTCTCCTGCTACCCCTGAAACAAGCAGCAAACAACCTCGCTGGGGCAGAAACATGGACTTGAGCTTTCTGCTCACGTTGGGTACCAGTGACGAAGAGCAGCATTTTCTCGGAGGATGCTTTAGCTTCTGCTTACCTTGTTGTAGGCTTTAGGGTTCTTGTAGATGTCAGTGGAGGTTACTTGGCCCAGGGCAGAGCCGTTACGGCTGGGAGAGAAGAGACAGAGTTAGAGAGACTGTTGCAGGGGAAGAAAACTGCTTCGCTTCACATTCCATACTAGGGTTTGAAAATTTGCTCTGTGAAAATACTCAGATTTCATCCCTGCAGAGTCTACAGGGCAAAATAGAGTCAGCAGTTTGAGATCCCAGGCTGGGAAATGTTAATAAAGGGCTTTGATGGATTAAAAGTGGTGAGAAGACTTCACATCAATATCTGCACATCTATGGGGCTCGCTCTTTTTATGAGCAGGATTTTCTGCTGGGAGCTATGCAGCTCGCTTTTCGT
The DNA here is from genome assembly GCA_033439905.1 of Ceryle rudis. Taxonomy (NCBI): domain Eukaryota; kingdom Metazoa; phylum Chordata; class Aves; order Coraciiformes; family Cerylidae; genus Ceryle; species Ceryle rudis. The sequence goes on from JAAGNO010027087.1 coordinate 8,107, forward strand.
GCTGAAGTCAAATACCTCTCGACTTCCACCTGCCTTGGGATGTGCACATCGCTAGCCATGCACGGGAGCGGGAATGCAGGCAGTAAATTAGCGCCTGCCATTCCTCTCTGCACATTCCAGGGGCCGGGGAGGACACCTGCACTCCCCCAGGCTCCTGCTGCACGTTCCTTCGAAACGTGGGCCAGAGGTCGCTTATAAAAGTAATCTATTGTTTATTCTGCAGCGGGGAGATTTTCCTTCTCTTTTGGTGTTTGGAGCTACACCAGTACTTACAACTGGGTATGGAAAACCACAACCAGCACGGAAAATCCCACACCCACAGCGACTCCGTAGGGAAGGCTCAGGAAGAAGGCGGACAAGAAGCTCACCAGCCAGACCAGCTGCAGAAAGAGAAGAGCAGGGCAGGTTGTTTTACTCTACCATGGGCTTGAGCACGGTGATGGATGGAAAACGGTTCGGTGCTGAAATTCTAGACCCAAAGAACTACACAGCTCAGGATCAAAAGACCAAGGCCTGAATTCTGCAGCTGTTCTGATGAGACAGTTTACTGCATGTTCGTGTCAAACACCATTGCTGGGAAGCGTGCCAGAAGCCCCAGTTTTTCAGCCGCATAAGCAGCCAGTGCATTTCTTCAGCTGCATGGACACCCGCACCACTCACCCAGCTCAAAATCTATCAGCCAACTAGTCAAGAAAAGGCCCCTGCAGATCAGACCATCTGCTGCTCCGTGGCTGCTCCCAGCCCTGAGAAGGCTCCTGCTGCCAGCCAGAGCATTTCAGGAGGAATGCGCATCTCTCTGAAAACCATCTGAGCACCCACTAGAACCGACCCGAACGCTGCGCGGATTTGGTGGCAAAGCGTGGCAGAGCCAAACAAAAGCTGCTGCAGCTCTCAGCACAGCCCTCTGCCATTGGCCATTTTTGTATACTAGCGCTCGAGCGTCTCCCTCCGTATGAAATGAGTCCTGCCTAAGCCTGTGAACGTCAGAATCCTCATCAGGTTATTATATCCTCAAGCCCGACAAAAACTAACTTTGACCTCGATGACTTCAGCATCTTAATTTCTATGCATTATTGGCAAGAAAGGGCTTCCCTCCACCCAGACCATACTGGGCTGTGTCTGCGGAGCAGGGTTAGCGCAGAAACATAACTGTGTTGTGAGCACCCATTGGTCTGACATCACCCAAGAACGGTGTTCCCCATTTTGGGTCAGGACACTGAATCTAGTTCAAATTCCAGGGAGATTAAGGTCAGGGGAGCACAGTTCACTCCATTGGCATCTGCCTGGTCCCGACGCTCCCTGCACCTCTAGGCTCTCCGTGGTTGCTGGTAGCAAGAGCTTTGTTCCAGCAGCTCAGAGGAGACGCAGCACAGCCAGGGTGGTGGGTCTGGCTGTGCCATGGAGGACAACGGGGCAAACCAAAGAGGTTTCTGACAGTTGTTCACCACGTCTGGCAGAGACATGCTGGCAGGGTGTTCCCCAGGCAGCACCGTGCATCTCTGCTCCGTCCACCATCCACTTAAACGTTAGCCCAGACTTTGGGCTGTGGAGCTCATGAAGCCAGTCGGCGCTCTCCCCTGTGAGCTCTGATAAAGGGCAATGGCTTCACCTGCCCTCACATGCATGAGCAGAGCAAGACCTTCCATCCTATCCACCAGGCATCAGCAGAACCCCGTCAGAGATGTGCTTAAACCGCCATAAACGATTCCTGACGGAGAATTACATCTTCCCATCAGCGACTTCCCTGCTCCGCCGGTTCTTGCCTGCATAACTGTCAGCTCAGACCTCGCACGTCCCTGGTCCACTCAGTCTGCCGGGCTCACTCCTGAGTGTGGACCACTCTTTTGTTGCTCATGCCCTGTGCTGGAGTGTGCCTTCCCATCATTGTCACACCCCTGTGAAACCTCTGCCTGGACCGATAACTCATCTCTTCTCCAGCTCCTGTTTGAACAGTATTTTGGGAAAGCTCTTGACGACTCAGGTCAGCCCCTTCGGACTCCTGATTTCTCCGATAAGACCGTTTGTCAGGACCTGACAGGATATTGGCTCAGTGTCCACACACAGCACTCAGCCGTGGGAGTCCTGTTCAAACACTGTCTTTTTATGTCAGACATTTCCAAATTCCGTTCTCACTCCCCCGCACCCCCTGCCTGGGTTTATACATCAACCAGTGCCTGGAGTCCTTATCGCTGTGAAGGGCTCTCCTCACCCTGGAGGGCTATTGTGTGAGTTTTTAAGTCATGACTCCTAGATATTGAGCAGGGCCGGTTTGGCTAGTTCTGGGCAAACAGGCTCCCGAAGTTGATTGGCATTTAAACAGAGCAGGTAATAGTTCAGGCCTCTCTGATATGTGCACTAAGCATGAGGGTGCTCAGCTGGCCAGGACGGGCTCTAGAGCTGCTTGGGACCTCGTTGGCAAGAGGTTGGAGGAATGATGGTGCTGAGAGAGCGAAACCCACCTTCTGCAGGGGACTCAAACCGCCCTCCCTGTCCCCCAGAATCCAGCAGGGGTCTACCCTGCTCGCCCTGCTCTGCCTCCCACAGCCCTGGGCTGAGCAGCGTAAGGCAGGCGGGTGCCTCCCGCCCGTCCCCAGGCACTCACGCAGTCCAGCTTGCTCTTCTTCCACAGGTAGAAGGGATCAGCCAGCTGCTTGAGGGAGTTTTTCAGGTTCACGGCGATGAGGGCTCCCAGGACAGACTGCGGAGGAGAGGGGATCCTATCAGCGAGGGCGGGGACGTGCCGCGGGGATGTGCCGCACCTTGCAGCAGATGCTTTCTGCGGTGTCTGCCTGCCTTGGTCCAGGGGAATGGGAAAGGGTGACGCTCACAAAGATCTCACTTGGATCTGAGCATGATGATTTAGACTATTCTTGCTTCCAGAAACTCAGTGCAGACAGGACCTTGGGCCAGGAAGAAACCATGCAGTGCAGCAGTTTGCACCAGAGGGTTTTGGAGCAAGGCTCTGCCTTCGCTTGGGTGTGTAGAGGATGTGATGCAATGGCCATGCTGTTTGCACAGATGTTTGTGTTACCTTTGGAAGAGGTTCGAGGTAGATCCCCAAAGCCAGCATGGTCACCATAACCACCAAGGCCACAAAGAAACTTGCCACCTGCAAAATAAAAGAAAGAAATCACTTCAGCAAATGTCAGGGTCTTCCTAAACCCCCTCTGGGTGTTTCTTGCTGCTGCAGCCAACGGCACAACCAGTCACTGAAGTGTTTCATGTGAGGGGAGGCTTGCCCCTGAGAAGTAGGCTGGGATTGTTCAGATCCCACAGATAACCCCAAATTTCCCTCACGCGGTAGCTCTGCTCAAAAGGGGCAGGCAGGCTGGGAATGTGGATTTACAGCCCTACATCTGTGACCAATCCAAAGAACCATCCAGGGAACAGAATTGGGGTTGAGGAGGAAGGGAGGAGATTCTGCTTTAACAACAGCAACGTGAAGCCCTTGTCTGTAGAACTTCTGCAGAGCTGCAGCAGTGATGCCAGGCTGGCTGCTTGCCGCAGCTACAGGCGTTTGTGGTCAAGTAGGGTCACGTCGGGAAGCGAGGAGGAGAAGGTACTAACTTGTGATTTCGCTCCTGCCCCGTCGACGGCGAGAGTGACGGAGAGAGCACAGCAGATCACGTGGATTTTGAAGAAGGATCCAAAGAAGTTGCTGCAGCCCAGGGCCAGCATTTCCTGGGGAGATGGGGAAGGTGGTCATCAGAACGGACAGCCGCCCACCCTGCCCTACCAGCGTTTGGGAGCTGCCAGGCAGGAGAGCAGGGGCCCGAGTCTGGGGTGTATGCAGCCAGGGAAGGTTCCCTGCGGTGTGTCCCAAACCCCTTCCTTCCAGCAGGAGCTGGGATAGGCCCTGGTACAGCAGGGAAACCTGGAAGCATAATTCCACATAAACACGTTGTCATCTGTTGACACACTAAGGGCGGGCCTTCATGTGGTATGTGTGGCTGTTATTGAAAGCTGCCACTGTGCCAGTGATGACGAAAGAGGATTATTTAATGTCCTGCCTCTCACAGTATCTAGGTGACACACCAGGAATCCAGGTTTTTCTCTGCTCAGTGAGAAATCCATGTGCCTCGTTGTGCTCCAGCAACCTGCAAAAATGCCGTCCGTGGCGGCACTCAGGGCTGACGCCTCGGCTTTGCAGGGGGGGCCAAAGCAGAGAGCTCAACCCAAGGCTTTCTTCTGTTTTGCAGGCTCTCGCCAACCCATGGGAGATGGCTCTGCCTTGTCCTTTTGACCCTCACATGGCAGGCTGCCACGTGAGCCTTGCATGCACGGGAGCAGCACATCTGGTTTAAGCTGAGCACGTTTGAAAGCTTCCCATTCATGCGGCCAGGTTTTCCTGTCACGCCTGACAGCAAGGGGAAGGGTCCTTGAGCAAGCGTTACCTGGTTGGGGTCCACGTCATAGCCATGCTTGGCTGCCAGCGTTCTCCCCATGGCCAGGTTGATCACGTAGCTCACGATAGCGAGCGAGAAAGCCGTGCCGATCATGTCTTTCCACTTGTGCACCAGGGGCAGGGTGGGCGCTGGGAACCTGCACGCAGAGCGGAGGCGAGAAGCGGTTGTGACACTAGTGTCTGCAGGCTGGAGGAGTGGGTGAGGAGCTCGTGTGTTCAGGAATGACATAATCCGTGTCTGCACTGTGGACAGCTGGAGTGGATGGTGGCACTTGTGTAACAGGGCGCAGCAGTGCTGCCTGGCAGTGCTGGCAGGGGACTGTCACACAGCAGGGAAGAGTGAGGTGTTTTCCAGGCTGCGGGAGGAGGAGGAGGAGGGGAAATGATCTGGAAGTTGAGTCAAATCTCCACATGCACTTACCCCATGCTGATCTTCCCAACCACTGGCATGCCATACTTCTCGGGCATGTCAAAACTGCCCGAGATTGCAGTTGCAACTATTACCTGAAAGTACAGAGGATAAAAGAGCAGTCAGCAGAAGGAACGTGAGCTCTCTCAGAAAGCCCTGAGCTTGCTATGCTCCTGGGGTTGACAGTAGAAAAATAGCACCAAATTCAGGCTAGGAAAGGAGAGAACTTCCCCAGCAGGAGTTATTTTCCTCATCCCCAGCATCACCAGGATACAGGTACAGTCTAACAGGGACAAACTGGGCATCCTTCGTGAGGATGACCCAGTTCCTGGCCCCAAGCCATGTGGGGGTCACATCATATCCACTGTAAATGATGGGACCAATGGGACCTCTGTGAGCAGAAGCGGGTGTCCCAGGGCTCTAAGGTGAGGGGAGGGACCGTCTCCTGCAGGGTCTGAGGGGCAGCTCGCGCGTCACTTACGATGATGATCTCCATGGGGATGGGCATCCGGATCTTTTTCATATACTTTAAGTTGAGCTCTTTGACAATCATCAGGAGCACAGCACTGACCAAGGCATAGACCAGGGAGGCCACGTTGGTTTTGGGCAGACCTTTACAAATATCAATGAATGTCTAAAGCACACAAGGAAATTGGAAAGTAAGCAGCCTGAGGCTACCCTGAGGACTGTTAACCAAATAGCAAGGCAGAGCTCCATT
>JAAGNO010027087.1:13874-28716 GCA_033439905.1 Ceryle rudis
CCACAAAATTTATAAAAAATAAGATGCGTAAATCTTTTGTTTTTCTCACTGTGCTGTAAGGGGTTTTTTTTTTTCTGTCGCAAAGAGCGCAGACTCCTCTACACCTTCTCTCCCCCCTCTACCGCCGCCCCCCCCCCCCCACTCCATGTGTGGCAGTGATTCCTGCGGTGTGGCGGTCACTGGGAGAGTGGGAGAGGAGGTGCAGGGAAGGCCCCTGTCCAGAGCACCCACTTACATAGACGATAGCTAAGGGCCCGGTGTAAGATGGGACCGTCAAGCCGAAGACGTACTTGAGCACGGAGATGAGGATCTGCAGCCCTGCTGCTGTCATGAAGCCCCTGATGAAAGACTCTGAGAGGTAGATAGCAACAAAGCCAAACTGCACGAATCCCAGGCACAGCTAGGGTAGGACAGACGTGGTGTTGTTAGAAGCCTGCCAGCCTGGCAGGGCGGGTGCAGAGCCCGAGCGAGCCTGTGCCAGGCAGGGTGCTCCGCTGCGAGCGGGCACATCCCTCCCACGCAGCCACTGTGCCGTCTGGGCTGAGCAGACTGTCCTGGAGCAGAGGTGGGGAGAGGAGAGATGACACTGGGGTGTCATCGTTGGCTGCTGGCCTCACCCTTGGCAGGTCCATTCAGGAGAATTTCAGAGAATCATAGAATCACTGGTTGGAAGAGACTTTAAGCTCATTGAGTCCAACTGTTAATCCAGCAGTGCCAGAGCACCACTAAACCACGTCCCTCAGCACCACATCTCCACGGCTTTGAAACCCCTCCAGGGGTGGGGGGACTGGGCTTCACACCAGGACTGCAGCTGGGGCAGAATCCCCCAAAACCTCAATGCTGAGGCACCATCCACTTAAAAGTGGGGCCTCTTCTACTCTACCATCTCTGCTCCAGGGAGAGTGCTCAGCTGACCCTGCGCAGGTCAGCTCTGTCCAGAGGACACAGTGGAGGCAGTGCAGCGAGTCCTTACTTGTATGATGGCTGTCAGGCAGGCTAAGGTGGCAGAGATCTCCAGCCTGGCAGCTTCCAGGGCTGTGGTGTTCACGCTGGTCTCATTGGTAGTATGGTTGAAGTACTGGAAGTCTGACTCTGGAGCCAGCTCATTGCAGACGTTGCCAACAATAATGCTGATGACTGCAAAAGTACCTACAGCACAACACAGTGATGTCAGTAGTTTTCTCTAGAGAGCATCCTGTCCTGGAAGGCACTTGGACAGGTGACCGAGTCACCCAGCCCATCACTGCAGTCAGCCCTGCGGCAAGATGCAGCACTGGGGTGAGATCCTCCTGGGCAGCCTGAATCAGGGATCCTGTAAACCCCTGATGGACCAGACCTGCCCAAACACCTCTATTCTGGGACACACCGACTGTTCCCAGCCGGCACGCAGCTGCCTTGCGCGGACAATTGCTCCGCCAGCTCTTACCTGGGACCATCTGATGGATCCCGCCAAGGAAGAGGTATGTTACCAAGGGGAAGAAGGAGGAGTAGAGCCCGTTGACGGGAGGCAGATTGGCCAGCAGCGCAAAGGCCATCCCTGGAAAACAGAAGGGAAATGGGCCGGTGACCTCAGCCTGTGCAACTGGCGCCAGCCCCCTGCCCTGCTCACACAGCAGCTCTCAGAAGGTGCTGTGGCCAGCACAGGTTGCTGCTTTCTGGGCAGGAGAGGCCAAAGAGGACGGGGAAGAGCACCGCAGAGAAAAGCAGGGTGGAGGTAGAGCTTGGGTTTATACATGTCAGCAGTAAAGGTAGTTAACCCCCCCAGACTGGACATCAGCAGACCTTTACTTGAAGTGGCAAAGGGCCATCCCCTCTCAGTGACCCAGAAAGTCACTGAATTCTCACCTTGTGGCACTTGAATCGTCCCTGCACTGAGCCCACCGAGAACATCAGGCAAAATGTAGTCCTTAATTTTATACTTGGGAAGCCACACGAGTATTGGGAACAGGCTAAAGAGGATGAGTTTGAATCTGGAAGCTGAGCATCTAGAGGAGATAATTAAAAAAAAATAAAAGGCAAATAAGTAAAGAAGGAAGGAACTGGGAGGTGAGCGAGGAAGGATCTTGCCAGGAATGTCTCCGCCTTTCTCCCGCACCAACTCCTAAACCCGGCATTTGGTGCACAGCTTCCCGGTGAGTGCAAGGCTCTTGCAGTTAACTGGCTGGACATGCTGTGGAGGATTATTTGGGAACCTTCCCGACTCGATGGGAGGTCTCCAGTGCTGCCGCAGCTGGAAGGAGAACCTGCACAGAGTGAAGGATTCCCCAGTTGGATTCCCCAATATCTTGATGCCCTTCAGACAGGGGATAGAGTTCTAGGGAGGAAATAAAGCTCAGAGATCATGGGGCAGCTGCACAGAGCCAGGGATGGACTTTTTCAGCTGCTTGGTCAAAAAACCCCCGAGTGCGGCTGAAAGAGGAAAACTGCTTCTGGCTGACACATGCAAATCTCACCTGTCTGCCTGCGAACACGTTCTCTCTTTCCTGTATTACTGCCTTCCTGCTTCCAGGAAATGGAGCTGGATTTCCAAGACAGTGAGCAGCAGCCCTATCAATCTCTGCTTGCAGAATTATTAATCTTTCTTTAAGGAAAGGCAGTACTGTTTTTTAGTCAGCAAGCTGATAAAAGGAAAACTCAGCCGGAAAGCTTAAAGAAATAATCCACACCCTGATACCTACCACACTATTAATAAAATATTAATTTTGCTGTTAAAACCTTGGAAAACAGAACCCCAGATGCCACCTGAACTTAGTGTGAACTGTTCTGCTCCTTTGCCTTACAGCCGAACAGCTGGGGCAGTGAAAGGAGCAGCCGGTGTCACTCCTTCAGTACAATTTGCAGTTCTCCTGTGTCCTTCATCCATCAAAGCCCTGAAGATCACAGAGAAGGTTTCCCGGGATAAAAAAGGGAACTATATCCCCAGCTCTGAATTGTCTCCCAGTTCCAGACCAGCTCCAGTTTACATTCGCCCCATCCATAGAGTTCCATGTTACCTGAAATGGTTTTTCAATTTTTCCCCAATGGGGTAACTTCTGCTTTTCTTCTCAAACTCTTCGTCGAAGAGGCTGACGGAATAGGCAGGACGGTCGATGACATAGCGAGGCCTGGCGTGGGTCATCTCTGGATCATTTAAATTTTACCCAGAAAAAAAAGAAAAAGCAAAGCCAAGAATGTGACTGGAGCTGGCCCCACCTGCAGTATAACAGACCGGACACCTCCAGCGTCTGGGAGCCCTCCCCAAACATCTCCACCCTAAATAGTTTCCCCGTGGCACAGAGGCAGGTCCTGGGAGTGGCTTCTCCCAGCACCAGGGGCTGCTGCTCCCCCGCACTGGGAGCTTCACCAGCTATTTCGAGGTGATGCTAATGAGCGATGCCGTGTGAAGGGGACCGGAGCGCGTCCTGGATTGTCTGGCAGATGAGCATGGGTGTTAATCTTAGCTCTGCCAGTGACTTGCCTTTTTGCCTCGGGCAAGTCACTTGACCTTTCTCGTGCCTCAGTTTTACCGCCTGCCAGTGGGGTTGGCGAGACTCGGCAATGCTGGGCAGCCCTGACACAGTTTGCCATGGTAGATACTGGCGCCAAGTTTAAAGGCAGTTTCCATCCGAGGTGTTCCTGCTGCGCTGCAGAGTGCTCTCCTTTGTCTTCCCGTATCTCCCTTGCTGTGAGAGGCTGTGAATGAGTCCTTGGTTTATTCTAGGAAGTGATGCTCACAAAGATAACTGTTGCTAATTCATTTCAATGATGATGATGCCAAAACATCCGGATGGACTAGTCCTGCCCAGTATCTGGGTCTCACCAAAGAAAGATGATGGACTTCAGAGAACCCTTATTCAACTATGACCAGCAATGGTTTGGGAAGAGGGGAGAATCATTATGAACTAGAGAGGCGGGGAGTGGAGGGAGGAAGTGGTCAGATATAAAACAGGGATCTTGGTAATTATTTGTGGTATGGCGTGTATCTAAGTGGGTCATTGCCCAACACAGGAGTAGAAGAGGGGGTGGAAAAAGCTGGTGATTCAGGCAGCTGAACATATCAAAAAACAACATCCAGGCTGCTGAGGGCTTACAGAGTGATCTGAATATACCAGATCCTCCTCTCCGCTCCCGTGGCACTGTGAGTGCTGCTGCAGTCAGTGCACACCCCGACACCGGCTTCGGTGGAACCAGGATGAGCAAAGTGTCCATCCGCAGGACTAATGTCCATCCTCACTGATAAGCAGTTAACTCGGGGCGGGGGCTGGAAGACATGAGTAATATGCAGCAGAGTGGCCCAGCAGTCCAGGGCAGGAAGGAGAGTATGATACAGGCAGCTGAAACTTTTGGGAGAATTTAGGTCAGCAGAATCATTATGCAAATAGGAGCTAATGGGTTTAGAAAGGGAGGTCATCAACCCACTCCTGCAGCGGCTGCTTTAGAGATCATGGAGGCAATAAAATGCAGTTTGCTGTAAAACAGCTCCAGCGATGGTGTCTTTCTGAGACCAGACTCTGCTCTGCGCCAGCCCTGACTTGAGGCCGTCGCCAGCCTGTCTTTGGAGGTCCAGCTGGGTGGAAGGGTGGAGGAGGAGACAAGTCCCTCTTCCTGCATGACCAGGCACCTAATGCAGTGCCCTCTGCAGGCATGCACACACTGCCATCCATCCCTGCTGCTCCCGCTCACCAGAGATACCCTTCCAAGAGCAACTCCTCGTCTCCATCACTTGCTGAGCAGTGTGCCTGCCACCAGACTGGCCGGATCAGCCAATTATATCACAGCTCTTTAATGAATTTCTCCCGCTGAGCGAAAGTGGAAAAATAATAAACAAGGCGAGTGTAGAGGGAAAAATATCCCTATGATTAAATTCCATCTTAAACAAACAGGCTAATGATGTCAGCGGCTCGGACAGAGTCAAGTTCTTGACTTGGCTTATCACTGGCCTTGCCCTAGATCAAACAGCAGGTTAAACCTTTGAGATTTCAGAACTAAAGAGAACGAGCTGTGTGACTGCTCCTTGAACAAAAGGCAGAACCAGCTGTCCGGGTGGTGATGGGAGAAGAGCACAGCAAGCTGCAGAGCTGGTTGGACACTGAAGCAAGGCAGCACGTGTGGAGGGCAAAGCAGAGTGCCAGTTAATTGCTGCGTTGCAGGAACCAGTATTTTTAAGAGCTCTGTTCCAGTACAGGCACAGAACTAAAGGACGAGGTCTGGGGGAAGTGCCCCAAGTGTGGAGCCCCTGTTCCAAGCTCTTCAGGAAGCCCATTGCTCCAATATGTTGACTAGAGCAGAGGCTGCTGAGAAATGCAAAGTTTGACCACACTGATAATTCTGCTGACCCTTGGGTCTTGGAGAAATTGTGACACACTGAGTGACACAACTGTGATGTGACACTTGGAGCAAGCACCAAAGGAAGGCAGAACTGCTTCACTCCAGGAGTATGATGTGGGTGAAAGATACTGTCCCAGTAGTCATCAGATGAGTCCCATCAGTTCATACCTGGCTGATCCCTGTCCTGCCAGTCTCAAACCAGCCTGTGACTGACCTTTTTTCCCAGTGTCCGTCTTGCAAGTGCCTTTACTCAGCTCTTATCTTCTGTCCCTGTGCTGGTGATAGCTGTGTTTGGGAAGAGGAAAGTCACATTGAGGTTTCTGGCCAGTGTTGATAGGAGCCACTGGCATAAAGCCACTTTCATGTGCTGGCTTAGACATAGAAAAGGGACTGCAGTCCAAGGAGTCAGAATTTAGTGGGAGAGCAATCTGATCACTGCTTTATGCGGGACATAAGGGCCCAAACTGATCCCAGTGCAAGAGCTGGACATTCAGGGAATTCCTCTGCTACATTTTAGGAAGAAAAAAACCCAGTGCTCAGAAAAGAATGTTTCCTCCTATGTCTGCCCTGTCCCTGTTCCCCCTTCTTGCACAAGGCGACGCAGATCCCCTTGCTGATTGCTGCTCAGCTGATGAAGTTCAGAGGTCTGGTCTCTTCCAAATCCTGAGTGAACCTTCATTAAAAACACCTCTTTCCCAGCAACATTGCCCAAGAAAGGGTTATAAAAAGCAACTCTCCCCTACCCCAGGAGACAAGATCTGCCCGGAGAAGAGAAGCACAGGTGCAAAGGTTTGGTTGCGACACCAGGACAAGGTCTTGACTCCAGTTGCCCTCAATCAGTGCCTTCAGCACTGTGTCTGTCGCGACTCCCAGCCTCCCGCTCCCGGCTGTGGCTGCAGGTGCCATGGAACCCTTGGGCAACGTGGTGAAAGGGCCCAGGTCTTGCAAGGTCAGGCAAGGAAGCCGTCACCTCCTCCCCTGAAACCATGCTTCCTGTCCGAGGCACAGCACGGGGAAGGACAGGGCTGTGGCTGCAGTGCCAGGCTCTCTGGTGCCCAACGCTGTAGTGCCGGGGTCTGTGGTGCCTGATGCTGTAGTACCAGGGTCTGTGGTACCCAACGCTGCAGTGCCAGGCTCTCTGGTGCCCAACACTGCAGTGCTGGGTGCTCCTCCAGACTGAACTCTGCCTCACCCTCTTGCCGCACACCCTCTTTCCTCTCCCTTTCATGCCTCTGGTGTTGAGCTGGGCTTGCAAAGCACACAAGCAGGAGGAAAAGGAGGTTTCTGCTGTCAGTCAGTTCAGGTATTTCAAGAGGATGTTGTATAATTCACCTCCGCTATCGGGCGCCGATCAGCCCAGCGGATCCACCCCCATGCTCCCAGGTTGTTCACTCTCTCCGACCTGCTGGCATCAGGGACAGGCCAGGACTGAGCCTGGCTAATGGGCCACACCAAGAGCTTGTCACCAGGGGACCCCCAGCACATTCATTCAGGTTACTGTCTCCAGCCTGGGCACTCCTTTTTGCTCATGGTTAAAAATCGCTTGGATCTGACCTAGTTTTGGTTTATCTTTGGCTCGGAGTTGCCATAAGGTTCTTCTACAAATGAACAGATTCAGGAAGGAAGCATCTCACAGTGGTAAAGCCAGATTTATAGTCTCACATTTCTGGTGCAAATATAATTGTTAAAAAAAAAATAATAATTCCTAATGATCTGGGGACGGGGAAGAGGCAGAAGGAGGGAAGTGATGGTTGTGTTTCAGGGGATGAGCTGTCAGCTGCACACACATTCGACTGTGGGGTTTAACTTTTTTCTTAACCTCTGCCTGTTGGAAATAGAAGATGCTAGGAGAGCATATAGATCAGATATGAAAAATATCTTATCCCCAAAACAGCTTTTAGCTTCAGAAAAGGCAAAATGTCAGAATCTGTAAAGGTCAGTCAAAACTTAGCTATCCCAATCCATTCTCCACAAGCATCGCGCAGGAACCGTCATGATGGCCGGTGGAATAAAAGCCAGAGAGGGAGGGAGAGGGTGAAGGAAGGGCAGAGGTGCTGCGAGGTGCTAACTGACTGTGGTGAGGCCGAGGGAGAAAATGTGTGTGCCACGGGGACAGGGGCAAGGAGGAGACCACTCTGCTGCCCTCCAGCTCCCACCTTCCCACCTCCTTGCACTGCACTGCAGCCTCGGCTTTAACATCCCCCTCGGGAGCAGCCGTCCCGTTCCTCCCCTCCTGCCCTTTTGCCACAGAGCAACCAGGCATGAAATCAATGTTTTCTTTTTGTTTAGATTAAATATTTGGAGTGTGAAATAGGTGATTTCCATGAGGCAGATGGCCCTTTTCTTGTTCTGAGCGACCCAGCCCAGCACAGGCACCGGGCAGGAGCACTGCACTGTACCCTTGTTCTGCTGTCGCTGGGCCGGTGCCAATGTTTGATGTACCACTTCACACGAGTTTCTAACCAAACTAGCTCTGCGCTTGGTAACCAGAATAATAAGATCTGCAGACATCTGCCAGCTACTGAAAGTGAAGCCAAAGTGTTTGGCTCAGGGGGTGTTTATTAAGTAAAATGCTTATATTCAGCAGCTCAGGTCCTGCACTTTGTAATGCTGCTGTAAATGTGGCGAATGCCGTGGGCACGGGGGATCTGCCCTGCACTGACACCAGGGTAAAGGAGCCCGGATTTGGCCTGCTCTTTCTGTCATCTGTTTGATTAACCCCCTTGTTCTCAACCCCACCCTAACTCTCCATTACTTCTGTAGCTGCATCCAGCACCAAACCTGGCAGAGGGAGGGCTGGGCTGCGGTGAGGCAGCGGGCGGCTGCGGCCCAGGATGTAGATACAGCCCCATCGTAGTCCTTGGAAAGCCACCAGCTTCCCTGCCCTGTAGTGCCCCGGAGGTGTCACCTTGCTGAGTGTGGCACAACGGTGCTGCGATCAGGCTGCCAGCTCCTTGGCAGGCAGAGAGCAGTGCCTGACCTTAATGGCATCTGGCTCTGTCCCCTGGGAAGTGGTCCGTCCATCCTCCCCATCCCCTCACGGCTCCCTCAGCATGCAGAGCTGTTGGGATGGGGAGAAGGTTGGGAAGTGCACTTAGAAAAGAAGTGACACTTCGGCGTCCCTCACTGCCGGGAGTCTCTGTTCTCCACATGCCTCTGACACAGACTTTGTCCGCCGCCTTTGAAGAGCGGGTGAGCAATGCAAATCCCAAGGAATTAAAAAGCTTGCCGACTGCAGCATTCCTGCCCTGCATGCGAACACTTCTGCGGGATGCCTCAGAGAGCTCGCTCCTGCACACACTCCCCACCCCTGTGGATTCACTCTTGCAGAGGGAAAAACACCTCTGGGGTCACCCAGTCCATCCTCCCCCAGAGGTAGAGGATGGGACAGCATTTCTTTACTGGAAATCTCTGACCTGGGGCAGAAATACTGTGTGGCCAGCAACAAATGTTACTTCAAGGACTTATCTTCAAGGGGAGGCAGGACAGGTCCCCAGCTCAAGTCTTCAACTTGCTTACGAATAAGGTGTGGACAAATTTTATCAGAGCAGAGCAGAAAGCATCCCAGCTGCATGAGCAGCGCTTTACCGCAACGGAGCGGGTGTACGGGGGTATTTTCTCTTGCCTCTATATGAGGGAGCCTGCCCAAACTGGACCTAAACGTCCCATGAAATGGCACTGGGAGGAGCTGGAGACCCTGCACCCAGTCTGACAGGTCTCAGTCTGGAAACGCTTTGCACTCCCAGCTTCACAATTTCCACCTAATCTGTCCGTGTGCCCACAGCCCTGCAGCCGTGTACCAGGATCTCCTGGGCAGCAAATACCCCTTGCCTAGGTCAGGTTCCTGTGCACCACCAGTGCTCCTCAACCACTGCCTGCAGGCACTGGGCTCCGCATGCCTTGTCATCATCTTTGCCTGTATGTGCAAAATCAGTTTGAGCTGCAGTATCCTCGGGGCAGGGACCACTTCAGACAGTCCTGTCCACAGAAAGTTCTCATAATAACAAGGATCCAGAAACAGAGGGTCCTTCATCATCATCGCCTCTCTTATATCAGGCAAATCTCCCCCAGATCTCAGCGGGAGCCAGCCAGGATAAGATGGTAGGATTTATTCTAGTAATAATTAATTCACATATTTGGCTCTTCCAGCCTCTCTTCATAAATCAAGCTCTTGGATCGTTGGTGTTGCTAATTCCTGAGTAAATCTGCTGCTGTAAATCCCCTTTGCAAAAGGAGGGAGAAAAAGAGAAGGGGGGGGGGGGAGAAGTACCAGTTGTCAAAATACTGAAACTCACACCCAGTGGCTGTGCAACCGGAGTGTAAATCCCCCACGCCCACCCAGACAAAGAGCACGATTGTTGGAGCTGGGTTACCTGCGCCTCGCCGGGCGGAGAAAGGGCCGATTCTGCGAGGGGAGCCGCAGATGTGGCAAGAAAGCCCAGGCAGAGAGGTGCTCCCAAGGAGGTGTGCAGAGGTCTGTGCTCAAATAAGCCAGTGAGTCATTTATAAATCACCTCAGTCAAGGGGACCGAGGGCTGTGCTCGGCGCCTGATTGGCTTGGAGCAGGTAATTGCAAGCAAGTACACCCCGGCTGAGCCCAGGAGATAGCCAGGGGAGATAAGGAGAGATCTGAAGAGGGACAAGGGCTTTTTGGATGTCCCCCCTCACCCCACCCCTCCCCACTCAGGCCTGGGCCGTTTGATCCCCTCTGCGGGTCCCTCCGTGCTCTTGGTGACAATAGCTCATATTCACCGTCACCCCGGGCCCCCTCCCTCGCCTGCTTCGGACTCCGGGTGGGAGAAGATGCTTTTGTTGGCCTGGGAGAGCTTCCCGGCGTGGTGGGTAACGTCTGCCTGGCCTTTGAGCTCTGGCCGACTCTCCGCCTCTGCAAGGGACAATGGTTTGCTTTGTGCCAGCGCCGGACCCTGCCGCTCGGGCTTTGAAGATGGGATTGGCAGGGGAAAGCGGTTCCTTTCTTATTTTCAGGTTCAAAGGGATGAGAGGAGCGGGAAAGAGAGGCAAAGCCCCCGCTGCCTGCCCGCGAGAGAGGGCGCAGGCTCCGTCCCCTGCCTGGGGAAGGGGTGGAAGCTCTCAGCGCGAGGATGTGCTGGTGGGATGGGGCTGGGTGTCTGACAGCAGCCTTGCCAGCACGGTCCCCAGGCAGCAGCCACGCCTGTGCCACGTGCTGATCTCGACAACAGTTTGACAAGTTCCTCAGATGCCCCGGCAGTGGACAGGGATGGAGCAGGGAGGCACTGCGATAATTTGTCTGGGAGCTGCACACTTGGCTGTCACCCCCCCAGAGCTACCAGTCAGCCCTCTGGCCTGGGAATTTGCTGATGTCTTGGGAAAAGCAACTTTTTGAGCTGAAAAAAAGGCATTGGTGTGACGTTTGTGTTGACAGGGAGTAGACAGCTCAGCCTAGGGGAAAGGACTCATCCCTTCCTGCCACCACATCCACGCTGTGTCCAGGATGATGGTCTCACCACTGTGCCAAGCTGTGCCCAGGCTCGTGGTCTCCTCCCCTCCCAGAGGGATTTGAGAGTGCGGGAGCTGGTACTGGTCAGGATGTCAGAGATGATGAGGTGTATAGGAACATCAGCAGGGGACATCACCAGAGGAATGGGAGACTAGAATAAAGCTGTGAGGGGTATTTGCTGAAGAAGGAATTGATCTTTGTTGCCATATCCCCAAGGACAGCTCAGCCCAGCTCGGCTGGATCTGCTGCCCTTGGATCTGCTGCCATCCCTGCTCTGGGCTCGATCGCCCAGCGCAGACACAGGGCAGGTGACATGGCTGATGTTGGCCACCTCTGAACATTCGTTGGCCTGTGCATGGGGAAAATGTTGGGAAAAGGGAGAGACAAGGCAGGGACTGAGGGAGGGGGAGGAGGAGGGGAGCATGGCTGAGGTGGGAGGAAGGGAGACAGCAATGATGTGGCCTTTGCTTGCTCCCGGGGGCTGTCAGAGTAAAAATCTCTGGTACCTTGTTCATGCACAAGCCATCAGCTTTTACTGCCAAGAAACCTCATCTTAAGGGAATCAATCACTGTGCCCGGAGCATGCCAAAGGAACACCCTGCCAGAGGGTGCCAGCAGGAAGGGGGCTGATTCATTGCCATCTGACAGGCAGAGGTAATCATTGCCAAGCAGTTATCCTGTAAATATCATTAATAACCCATATCAAGTGTTTCTTTTAAAGGACAGCCTGATATACATGGAGCCCTTTGAAACGGAAACGCGTGACATGGCAGGAGGACCAGCCTACCAGTGTACGCAGTGGTCCTTGCCAGGGGCAAATCCAGGGAACCCAGAGCATCAGCACCCAAAGGTCCCAGCAACCAGGGTCCTGCTTTCTTGGAAACAGCATCTCTGCTGCAGAGGTGATGCTGCCATTGCTGACCTGCTGGGACAATCCACTCCTGCTAAAAGGGACTTTTTTGGTCATTGTTGAACTGGTACTTTCCAAGCAGAGCTCCACCAACAAAAGATTTTTTTTCCCCTCGCTTTCCTAAACCAGCATCTCAGTGTGGGCAGAGCTGTGGAGCTGGAGTAGAGGCCATGGCTGTGGGAAGTAAATGGTCAGTATCTGAGCTTGGAATAGGACCACGGAGTCCTGAATTTAAGCTTCTGCTCTAATCACAGCCATCTGCCTTTGAAAAAGAGAAGCAGGACAAGCAGAGAGGAGACGGGTCGTACCTCAGGGACCCACCCAGCTCTGAGCTTTGGGAGCAAGTCAGCTTCATTTCCATCTATCTGGTATGAAAAGTAAAATCCCAAACCTGGCTCATTTCATGAGTGACACAGCAACAGCTCCAGGTGAGCAGAAGAGGCTGCACGTGCTCCTCATCCTCCCAGCTGTCTGCTCTTTGCATCAGGCCCTGGACACGCACATTGTGTATGACCCAGCAAGGTCAGCAGTAGGGATGCCAGGTCCAAGGGATGTCACTGATCCCTGACAGACAGGCAGTAAAATGCAGCTACGCTGGGATACAAAACCAAACCAGCCAAAGGGACCCGGTGGTGCTGTTGCTTGGGGTTTGGGCTGGGACACTGGCAGAGCAGAAGCCCCACTTGTTGGGTTTCTTGCTGACCCAGCACTGGCAAAACCCCTGTGCAAGGCAGAGGATGACTTACAGGGGACCTTCAGGCTTGCAGTGTCCCCTTCCAATCCAGGGGTCCCTCCCACACAGACAGACTCACCACTGGTTCCCACTGCGCAGGGACGGGCACAGGGAGGGCTGGCAGCTCCCCACGGCAAGAGCTGCTATTCCAAAGTCCTGGTGGGTGTGATCAGGGAACTGCAAGCACTTGACCTACAGAGAAGCGAGCCCCGTGCAGCCAGTGATGGTCCTTTGGCATTCTTGCAATAGGAAGCGCAGCCCTGGTCAAATTCCAATTTCAGTAATTACAAATATCACTCTGATTCTTCCCTTTCTGCTTCGGCCGTACTCACTACGTGTGGCTCGGGACATTCTGCTGGGATGTGCTCACCAACTGACCAGCGAGGATAATGTGCAGGGTGCGGGTGAGTGTCTGAGGAGCACTGGGGCTGCCTGGAAAACGGGGAGGCACTGGGTATTAGAAAGACACCCCAGGAGCTCCTTTGAGTCAAACACAGAGCCCCGGGTGCACAGACTGCTGAGCTCTTTATCTCCTCCCCGATAACAGCATACCGAGCACTGGAATGTGTGGATTTATTTGCAGATGATGAATATTAGCAGATAGATTGTGCTTAATGAGGGTAATAATGCAGTGGTAATGTACTGATGGCAATGATGAGAAAGCTTCTGTGGAACTCTGGCAGTGGGGAAAGGCAGCACATCCCCTGGGGCGAAGCGAGCTGGTTCCTGGGAGCTCTGCTGCTGATGGGACCTGCAGGCAGCCGCCCTCCCTCTCTCCCACCCTCCCTGGGGTGACCTGCAGCCAGAGCTGCTGCTTGGCTTTGGACAGTCTCGCCAAGGAAAAGGGCTTGCGGTTAGGAGCCGGGGTCTGAGGTGGGGATGCTGTAGCCTTTGTGCAGAGAAACGGTGCTTCCAGGTGGATCTGGGAGGCCCTGAAGGGCTGTTGCTCTACGTGGCTGATGTGTCGCTCAGGCTGTGACACCTGCACAGGGTTCCCTGTCTGTCTGTCCTTTCAGGAGCTTTTGAAATCAGCAGTGTGCCTCAGCTCGAGGAGAACGCCGAGATTTGGGCTGCCAAATGGAATTTGGAAGGTGAAACAGGAATGAGAAATGAGGTGGCCATTCCTGGAGCAGGGCACTGGATGTGCCCAGTGCTGTGGGATGCTCTGGCTGCGAGCAGAGGGTGGGCAGGGCTGGGTACTCACCCTGTACCCGCAGTGTAGGAGCAGTGTCACCCAGGGAGGGCTGTGTGTCACCGCACAGAGCCTGGCCGGAGCCGTGAGATTCCCAGCACCAGTTATCTTCATTTCCTTCTCGCCCAGGAATGCAGCTCCTGGGCCCGGGCCGGACGCCACAGTCCTGCTGGCAGCCGTGGCCGAGCCGCCGGCTCCATGGTGCCAGGCGATGGAGACGCAGGTCTCGCTTAAAAGGGAACCGCCAACTTTTAACGCTTCCCCCTTGACTGCGGGGACACTCGTGTTGGTCTCACCAGCTGGCACGGGGGTCAGTGGCTTTATCCGGGGAAGAATGAGGAACACAATGTCCCAGGGGGAGACAGCGGGATTATTTACAGCACCAAAATAAAAGCTGGAATGCAGAAAGGCATCGGGAGGTTCAAAGCTGCCCCTATGGCTCAGCACCATTTGGATGTTTCATGCAGTTTATTTCATGGTGTGAAATTAGAACTGGAGAGGGGCACTAGAGGTTTCTCTACTGGAGGGAACTGACGGGTCGCATCTGCCCACGGGGTCTACACCCTGCCTTAGCCCTTCAGGAGCACCCCTGAATGCAAGGGAAGGGGTAGAGATGTGTCCCCTGCACGTGTCTATTGAATAAACCCTATCCCATCGGTGCTGGCCCTCATCTTCAGATGGAGACCTCCTCATGGCAGAGCACTGGGCAGGAGGGGTGGCACGAGCTCACCATGCAGCTGCATCCCCAGATTGAAGGCAAAGACCTCCTGGCTCAGGGGGCAAAGCACGTTCTGTTGGTTAGAGTCAACCCCACGGACTCTGCTCTCCCTTTGGAGCACAGCAAGGTCTCAAAGCAAGCATCTCCCCTCAGAAGACCCTGCCAGCAAGCGGAGGGCATCATGGAGCAGGCATGGGCTGCGCGTGGTGGACGCTGGGCATTTTTAACCTCAGCAAAGCGCTGAGGCTGGACGGTGCTCCCCAGACAGCCCTTTTCCCAGCTCTGCCTCCAGTGACCTTGAGCAAGGGCTGTTATCTTGTTTGTAAAATAGGTGCAAGATAGCTGCCTTCTCCAGGGGAACGCTCAGTAAGGTCTGCCCAAGGCCCAGAAACATGACCAGCACTCAGCAGAGGGGTGAGAGGCTCCCAGGGGCTGGGTGGGGAGCAGCCCCAGCCCACACCTTCAGCCAAAAATGCATGGACTTGCAGTGGCTCCAGGCCAGG
>JAAGNO010027088.1:0-16410 GCA_033439905.1 Ceryle rudis
CCTCGGCCGAGCCAGGAGGCTGAGAAATCCCCCCCTGCCCATCCCAGGGAGCAAGGGCCCCTCCTGCACCCATCTAACACCCCTTCACCAAGCAGAGGGAGCAGGAGCAGCATCACAAGCACCGGGGCATCTCCACGGGGTGCTGCATCTCTGCGGGGTGCTGCATGCAGCCTGATCAGCCCGGGCACCGCCCCGTCCCCCGGGCCTGCCGAGTGCAGTCTGCTCAGCTAATCAAAAGGAGATGAAGCATCGAGTTAATTGCAGTGACTAAGTACCTTTGTGGGCAGAAGATGCCAGGCGCTGGAGAGCTCTTCAATCAAACCTCACAGAAGATGGCACAGCAAGAGCCAGGAGCACTCAGGGCTTGCCTGGGGACTGACATATGCTCGTGAGAGTGAGGATGATGAGGGAAGGAGGGACAGGCAGCAGTCCCATCTCCATCTCTGGGTGTTGGGTCTGCAGGAGACCTGTCATCCAGGCTCAGGCACACTGACCTCATGCTGCTTTTGGCCTTCAAATCTGTTAATTCACGGATTTTAAGCATTTTCAAAGAATTTCCTGTGTTCAAAGATGCTCTTAAGTGCTTCTCTGGATGAGGGCCAGAGAGCTGAGGGCCTGCAGGATGGACCAGGCTGTGGACTGCAGGGCTGCACGCCTGCTCCTGGGAGGACAAAATGCCCACAGATGCATCTTCTCCCAAGGACAAGATTCCAGCCCCTGCCCACAGGACTTTTGGGGGTCCTGCTCACGGCTGCAAGGCTCCTGGCACTGGTGCATGAGATTGCAGAGGAGAGCTTTTTGCATCTATTGCATCTCCTGGATGGCTTCCCAGGCTGGTCCCTGGCTGTTGATAGGCACCAGAGGGGCCATGGGGACACGTCCACTTTTCCCCATTTTCTTTGTGCTTGCCAAGAAACAAGCTCTTGCCACCCCAGAGCTGCCTCTTCCAGCCCAACACTGCAGCCTGAAACACGGGACTGTCCCCAGCACAGCGGTGGGAAGGGAGGAGAGGTGTGAGAGGCAGTCTTGTACATAATGCATTAGTTTGCTCTTACAGGAGTCTGAAAACACAGAACACTGGTTTGTGTTACTGCCGGGGCTGCTGAACCATCCGCCCGCTGCTCCCTCTGCGGCGGTCCCCGCAGCTAGAAGGGCAGCATCTCCCCCCTCCCTTGGGCTCCTTCCTCCCCACAAACTGCTTCTCACTCCTAATTTCCTCTTTCCTATTTAATGCGTCAGTAAGTACCAGGGATGATGCCTGTCCCAGAGGGCCCTGTGCATTAGCAAGAGATGATTCCATCAGGAGCAGCCGAGCGAGCCCGGCTGGATGCATCCCATCCTATGTGGGGCTACTCACCTGGGACGGCGCTGCCGCAGCGCTGCAGGGTCCCACGGGATACCCCACCCCAGGCAGCCCTGGCTCTTCCCAGGGATGAAAGCTCCCCCGGGGCAGCCTGCGGAGTGTGCTGGGGCCCCGTGTCAGCCCTCCCCGGAACGGATCTGCACATCACTGCTCCGCAGAGCACCGAGCAGCTCTGCAAAACACCGTGCAAAGCAAGAAAAACTTCACCTGGGAAATGCAGAAGTTCCCAGAACTGTGGGTCATGCTCCGGGGAAGACAGAATGTTTTCAGCTGTCTGCTGAGAGAAAGCAGAGAAGGGAAAACAGGTTCTTCTTTTGGAAACCGCGACCTTCTAGCCCAGAGATCAGGACACGTCAGCTCATCAGCGCCCATCTGCCAGCGACTCTGCGTGTACCGGAGGTGTCGGAGCGACAGAGAGCGTAATTGCTAAATAATTCATCAGAAAAGGCCAAACGAAAGCAAGTGTTAAGTGCAGCCCAGCAGAGTAAACGTGCAAACAGACCCCAGAGAGCCCAGGCTGCAGCGTGGTATCCACTGCTCCGAGCTCTCTGTTGGCAAGAGTTGCTTGGAAAACTCTGGGTAGCTTCACTTCCAGTAACTGTTGATTTTCTCTCTGTCCCTCCAGCAACTTTTGTGACATCATCTTCCCCTTATATCTTTCTTTCATATTTCTATTTCAGACCAGGGTGAGGAAGGAGAGCAGCAGGACCTCCCTTGGCACAGCTCACACTTACTTTGCCTCCAGTTACACCCGAGCATCTCGGGGAGCGGCTGAGACAGACCTGCCCACAGCCCCACTGCCATGGGGCTGGCAGAGCCAGACGGCTCACCCCTTGGCACTGGGAATACTCAGCATCTGGGGGAGCTGGACACCCCCAGAACAGTGGCTGCACCCTGGGGTGAATGCTGGTCACTGGTGCCAATGCCTCGGATGCCTTTTCCAGCCCCGTGTGCCCAGGCAGTGGCTCATCTCACAGCCAAGTGAAGCTGGGGCAGGGCTGGCAGGTTCCTGGCACCCATCCTGCAGGTTAAATCTGTCCCCGGCCACAAATTAGATGAGTTTGTTGAGTTCATCTTAAATTACAGTGCAGAGCAGCCCTTATAATTAGGAGCTTTGCTCTGAAAGCACATCCCTGCAACGAGCACACCGCACACACTTCTTCCTCCTGGGCGTAAATCGGGCCGGGGGGGCCCATCCTGCCCACGGAACCATGTGGAGGAGGCTCCAGTCACAGGCACCTGCAGGAGCTCACTCTGAGCTGCAAGTGGCAGTGGCCCAGTGCAGGGTGGTGGTGGCCCAGTGCAGGGTGGCAGTGGCCCAGTGCAGAGCGGTGGTGGCCCAGTGCAGGGTGGCAGTGGCCCGGTGCAGGGTGGCAGCAGCAGGACGCGTGATTTCTAACGGATTTTTGTCCAGTGCAGTCCCATTTCCAGCTCTACAAGACTGGAACACAGAACTGGCCAAACTGGGTTTTGTCCAGTTGGAGTCACAGTGGTGTGCCATGGCAAAGGGTGGCAGAGCCTGGATCACCCTCCTCCGTGCCATGCCAGCCTTCAGCTGGCAGCAGCCTCCCCCAAGCCCTGGTACTGCCAAGACCCTCCCGGCAGCGGCAGCCGTGTCTGTGCAGCCTTCGATAAATCTCGGGTGGGCTGTGAAAGCTGCTTCCAGGCTGTGGCGCACAAGGAGTAGCAGCGAGTGCCCTTCCAGATGGACCCACGTCCCCACGCCACCCGCTGTGGGGGGGCTGCGGCTCCTCCAAGCACCACGCAAGGGCCACCAAACTCATCAGTGGCCACTTCAGATCCTCCCCATGCAAGTGTCTGTGCAAAGCCACAGCAACCAGCAGATAACCACTGTGCCGTGCCAGGGGGGCAGCAATGCGGGGGCAGTGGCTGGGCTGGGGGGGGGTTAAGGGACATCAGGGGCTTCCGAGCCGAGCCAGGGGTCCAGGGCAGGAGGGTCCAGGGCTGATGTGGTGGGTCAACCATGTGCTGGTGGCAGGTTGAGGAGTTTGCTGCAGGTACAGCGGCGGTGAGAAGGCACTGAGGTGTTTTCACACAGAGCTGTTTTCTGTCAGAACAAAGCAGAACAGAAAATCTGCAGATTGTTTCTCACTGAAACCTCACATTCCCTCTTGCAGATAAAATTTCATTTCCTGGTTTGTTGGTTTTTAACGAGAATAACCTAAAACATTTCAGAAATGTGCTCCATGGCCCAGCCCCACATGCCCACCAGCATCTTCACCCCAGCAGCCCCGGCCCCGGACCACTCCTCCCCACCGCTTCCCGCCGTGCCGCTGCGAGGGCACAGCGGGCGTCACAGCACCCGGGTCCACAACGTGCTCCGGATGCAACTGCGGTCTGCGGCTGGAGAGAGCAGGACACAGCCCCGGGCAGTCCCCTCCTGCCCACCTAATATTTCCGTGGTCTTGCAATGGAGACCAAAACCGCTCCCCTCTTCCCACCACCGCTGGTTTCAGCATCGCTGCCAGAGCCACTGGTTTCAGCATCGCTGCCAGAGCTGCCGGTATCTGCAAGACGTGCACCAGTTGTGCTGGGAGCAGCCGGATCCCATGCTGGGCACTCTGATCATCCCTCCAGCCACCAGCACCACTGGTCCCTGCCCTTCCTAAGCCTGGGTGGACACCCCTGCTTCTTTATACAACCTGGGGTCAAGCCCCCCCTCCAGCAGCGGGCAGGTGCCTCCAGGCTTGTCACACCAGATGCAAACTTGGGTCATTGTCCCTTTAGGGTGCTTTGCCACCTAAAAATACCACCTGTGTTTTCCTGCACACTGTTGTAGCGTGTAATTGGTGCGGATAAATATACACACACACATGTACACAAACACAGCTGAGCAGGATCACTATTTAAAGCCCAGGGAAGGAGCGGGACCAGTGCCAAGCCCGGTTTTTTAGGAACAGGGCATAGGTGCAAGCCGAGGACACAGACCCAGCCCGGCGGCTGCGCTCCAGGGTCACGGACCCATTGCCTGGCAAAAATAGGAGCGTACGTAGGGGTTGCAGGAAGTTTAAATAACCACCGGAGTTGGGGCGGGGAGAGCGGTCGAGTCCAAAGGGCAGAGCTGCAGGTGACCCCTTGCCTCGCTGCACCCTGAGGGACCCCTCCCACCGAGCAGCACCCCAAAGCCACGGGCAGACAGGGCTCGCACAGCACCAGCCCTGGGAAGGTTCAGCTTTAGCAAATGCCGAACGCCAGGCTGGGGGGTGCCCCAGCAGCACCTGCTGTGCCCTTATACCTGGGCACAAAGGCAGCCACTGTGCCGTGAACGCAACACCCCCGCCAGCTGAGCCCCGTCCCCCCCGGGGATCCGCGCTACAGGAACCCCTGGCCCTGCCAAAGCCAACATGGGCTCTGCGGGAAGAGGCAGAGATGAGCTCGGAGCCTTTGCTCAGGCCCAAGCACAAACCACCTCCTGCCAGCTCGGATGCCGTGGCTTTGGGGGTTTTTTTGCTTCCTCCCCACCACAGTCTGAGTCAGCCCTTTCTGCAGCACGCTGGGAGCAAGAGCCTCCGCAAGAGCCTCTGTGCAAAGCCACTGAGTTTCCCTTTGGTCCCACCCTGGATCTTGAGAGGACTCGAGTGACCCTTGATGTTGCATCTGCCACACCTGCCCCAAGGGTGGTCAGTGGGAACCCATCCCCAGTGGGTTCCCCTGGCTGGGGGCGGCAGTGATGGGGACACTGGGAACCCCCAGCAGGGAGAGCATCTGGGCAAATGAGGAGTGGAGCCAACAAGTGCAGAGGCTCTGAGAGCTACAGGAGAGGGTAGGGTGGGACGATGGATGGTTCTGGGCTGTGGTGCTCCATGTGCCAGGCAGTGGGGGATGGACTTGGGGCTACTCCTTCTTGGGGCTGTGCATCAAGGAGCACCGTGCTCACCACAAGCCCACGCTGCTGCCTGAGCTGTGTAGACAAGGGGACAAATGGCTTCACCTTTGCAGCCACTGACTCAAACCCCCTGCCATGGACCCTGGGCTACCCTTGAAGCCATGGCTGGGAAGCCCACGGCCAGCACCACGTGGAATGTGGCTAGAGCATCCAGAGGCACCACATGCTCCTGCGCAATGGCACAGGGTGCGCAGACAAGACCTTGAGCTGTCCGTGTTGCAACGCCTCCAGACACCCCGCCTCTCACCGAGCTCAATGGGCTGCAGCTATAAACCCTGACCAGTGCCTCCCAGTCCCTGATGCAGCATGGATGTACCTGCCATGGGCTCCGCTCCTATCAGTCCCCGGACAGCCACCAGCCCCTGCTCGGGGCCAGCTGGCAGGTGACGATGCCGGGGCTTTGTCTCTGGCCTATGATGTTGCCCATGATTTATAGGTCATTTTACAGCAGCTGTAAAGAGGCTGTAAATTATAGGAGGGGCATAAATTAGCCACGGACCCCTTTACTGGCCATAAAGATCTAAGGCCCACCACAGCTGCCTTTGGAGCTGGCACCCCAGGAGCATTCCCGAGGACAGCCAGGGGTGTCTTCAGCCAGGCCAGCAGGGCCGTGCTGAGTTATTTAGCACGACTCCAATAAATGGGTCCTTTTATTCCAACGGGGCCAAAGAGTCGGCGGGTGACAGGTGGGGAGGGGCCGGTGCGATGGGGGCAGCCTGGGGGAGTTGGGGGCTGCCTGCCGAGTCCAGACCTTTCCCCCTTGTTTTTTTTGAGGCAGGCAAGGGGATTGCATCCCTCTGAGGGTCCCGCGGTGCCAAGACCCCCAGCCCAGCCCCGGGAGGGTTTGGTGGCCCAGCCCAGCAGCAGAAGATGCAACAGCAGGATGATGTACTGGGGGCTCAGGGGGTAATGCCTTTGCAGGTTGCTCTTTCTCCCAGCCAGCAGCACCAGAGTCCCTGTACCCAGGGTGGTGAGAGTGACCCCTGTGCTGCAGGATGCCAGAGACCCTCCAGTGCCTCACTGTCCACACCTCGGGCGGGACAGAGGCTGCTGGCACTGGCACAGGAGCGCGGCAGGACAGTGGTGGGCTGGGTGCAGGCAGGGATGCACCAGCTCACAGTGTGGGGGTGCTCCAGGGGCAGCCCCATGTCCTCCTTTTAATGAGCACAGGGTCAGCTCCTCGTTCAGCTCCTGCAGCCCTTGGCCGCTGTCCCCCGTGCCCCCCGTGCTGAGGCTCCGTCTCCCCCAGATTCCTCCGCTGGCCGCCCTGCCCAGTGGCAGTTGGTGCCCTGTTGTTCTCTGACGTGACCCTGGAGCACAAACAGCTTTGCAGGTCCTCTCCGTCCTGTTAATTACATTATGTCTAACGAGAAGGATCAGGCGGAAGGGATTAAACTTTGAATCTGCTTCCGCGGTCCCGGTGCAAAAGAGAGAAAAGCAGCTTTATCTATTCAAAACGGGAGTCATTTTTCACACCAGCTCCAATCCCAGCACTAATCTCCTTAGTTCACCCAGCCCGCTGTCAGCTCCCCACGCAGGCAGGGCAGGCAGAGCAGGCGGGGCAGGCAGAATGTTCCCAGCCCCAGCCTTTGGGTCTTTCCCTCCTTACCCCACTTTGCAACCTGCCGGGCAGCGATGGAGGTGACCGAGCTGTGACGGGGCGGGCAGGGGACGTTGCAAGCCCTGCCCCAGTGCTCAGCGTGCTCAAGGGACCCTTTCAGTGGCTTTTCCCCCACCTTTGCCTGTGCCATGAGACAAAACAGCAGGTCTGGCGAATTTCTGAGAGTTGCCAGCAGCTCGGTGCTTCCTCCTGCCCGGCTGCAGCTACTCCCCGTGTGGCCGGAGCAGGGGAAGTGGCGCTTTGGGATGAAACCCATTCCCAGGTGCTTCAGAGAAGAGCTTTCCAGCATTGGGGTCCATGCACACACAGTGCCAGAAGAGCTCCCAGTCCCCAGGGCTACCCCAAAACCCTATGGCTGGGCACAGGGTGAGCCCTGATGGCTGAGGATGGACAGACCCAGCACACCATGAGTGATGCTGCACATCCAGCTGCCATGGGAGCATGGGGACATGAGGACAGGGCTGTCACCACTGCTCCCATCAGCTGGTCCATGATTTAGCCCATCTGTAGCCGTGTCAGGGCAGCTCAGGGCACCGCTGGCCAGGCAGCTCCACAGCCAGGTAGGTGAGCCATGGAACAGGTATCTCTGGAGAAGCAAAGCCCCCGTGCAGGACAGGCTTGGCAGCAGCCATCCCCATGTGCCCTGTCACCTGAGGTGGCCTGGTGTCTTGTGGAGCTGTAGCCAGGTGGCCCAAGGGTGTGTCCACAGGAAGGTTTGGGCCACTTGGCATGGGCAGGTTGTCACAGAACACAAACAGGGAGATGATTGTCTGGGTTGGGAATCTCACAACTAGAGGGCAGGGATTGTTTTGCCCAGCAACTCTGTCAACCAGAGAGAGCCCCTTGCGTGGACACCCCTCTGGGCTCCCGGGCTAGTGATTTGCATGATTATTCAGCATGAATTTGCCTTTGTTATTGAGCAGGGCATAGCCAGGGGTCACCGTTTCTGAAGAGCCGCGGTGCACGCAGAGCTGCCGAAGAGGAGGCCGCAGCGGGTCAGCAGCCGGGCTGACACCCCGCAGCAGCAGGGTCACCCCTCACGTCACTCAGGAGGCTGGGACGAGGACAGGTTGTATTTGGAGAGGCTGCGGCATCGTTCCCACCTTGTGTGCAGCCCAGCAAGGAGCCTGCAGCTTGTCCTCTGCCCAGAGTACCCAGGGAAGCGCTGGCCGGCCAGGCAGGGCCATGTAGGATCCCTCCCGGCCGGGCTTGTCCTGCTCTCTCCTCCAGTGCATGAGCTAATGGCTCGGCCACGGGCTCCCAGAGCTTCTGAGCTCCCGGGGGAACTGGGGCAGGTGTTTCCTCTGTGTCTGTGCCACCACAGCCCCTCTGTCATCATCACAATGTGCTGGCGCTGGGGAATGAGTACTTCAGGCTGGGCAAAGCCATGGACAGACAGGGGGATGGCTTGCTGGGTGTTGGTTTGCTGGGGGTACGGGCTGCTCAGAAGCAGGGTCTTGCAAATCGCAGTTTCACTCGAGCTGAGATTTCCCAGTGCCCTGTTAGGAGCCCTGCAGTAATACTGGAAAGAGCAGCCCAAGGACTTGGTGAGGTTTGAGGCAGGTCCCCCCATGGTGGCAGGCAGAACCCCCCAGGTGAAGGGCCCCCCTCAACGTGCCCGATCCGACCCCACAGCTGCCTGGCGCACCCTGACCCGGCCAATGCCTGACCTTGACATCTCCCAGCAACAACAGGGAAAACCTCTGCCCCCGGCGTGGGCACGGGGCTGGGCTGGGCACAGAGAGACCCTTGTGCTCCGTGGCTGTGCCTGGAGCGGGTGGCTGCGGAGGTCACGCTCCCAGCGCGGGGACACGGCTGACGAAGAGGTGGACACAGCGCGATCAGATGGAGCTCGGCTCTGTGAAGCTGTCCCCGGTAGCTGCAGCCCTGAGAGCGGTGGGTGCAGCCCCCGACCCCCCGGCCCAGCACGCAGCTGCCGACCAGTGCTCACTGCGAGACGGCAGCAGTAAATCTGGGCTCCTTGCTGGAGACCCCGAGGAGAGCATCTGCAGCTTGTTTTCAGCGTGAACTCCTGTAAAAAGGGCACTGTGCCTATAAATCCATCACGGGGAAGCTTCCTGGAAACCCAGTTCAGCTTCTGTTCCTCTAATTCCTCACTCACAGAGCGGCTGCCAGCGCACAGTCAGAGCAAACTGAAGGAGCTTTACACACCCTACCCCTGCACCCGCCTGGCTGGGTCCCCCAGTGTCACCTTCTCAGTGCTCAGCAGCAGAGACAGGAGCTCACACCCTCTGGGCACCAAACCCCTCTACAGCCAGGAACCTCTCTCAGGGCCACCTTTAAAGCCAGGCTGTGCCATGCCCCTTAGCACCAAACAGCTAAAACAGCCTTACCAAGCCTGCTCAGAAACCGCAGCCCATCAGCAAAGAGACAAGTAAATATTTTAACATCAGGTATTAGCAGGTGAGGGGACCAGAGGATGCTTCCCACCCCTGCAGATTAACCCCGGAGGAATTAATCAATGAGAGTCTGATTTCAGAAGCTTTTAAGCACCTGAGCAGCTCTTGCTCTCTCTATATATGCACCACTCGTCTCCCCCAGCACTGCTGGTGTCTCTACAGGCTGCCGGTCAGGATAAGGCCCTGGGGACAGCTATGACTGTGTCACCTCTAGCTGGGGGTACCCTGCTAAATCATTCCCAGGGATGCTGCAGGTGAGGGCAGGGATGTGAGGGGCTGAAGGTGGGTCTGGGGGATGTGAGAGCATCTTCTGCTGCTCCTCCCCAGGGGTTAACTCTGCTCTTGAGTTTACATTCCTGTGTGATGGGAAATGTGATATGGCAGCCCCAGCCTCTTTACTGCCTGCTCGGAAACCGGGATGACAAGTCCTAGCTGCAGCCATGTGGGATCCAGGGGCAGCTGGGGCTTGTCCCTTGTCCCACAGCTGGCTGGGGGGGGTGCATGTCCCTGCTGTGGGAGGGACTCCCCTGGGGCTGGTGTGGGGACCTTCCCTCCCATGGGTTGAGAGCAAACCTCAGCTGCATGGACATGCTGCAGCCCTGACTGGTGGCCCTCCTGCGAGGGTGGTGGGTCTGGGCAGGTCTCCAGGGACCTGGAAAAGCTGTTGCAGGCGATGGACTTGCTGCAGGAGCAGAGTGAGCGCGTGACCCTGGAGGTGTCTGGTGTAGGGGGATTTGATGGGGGCTTATCCCGGAGGAGGAGCAGCCACATTGGAGTGGACAGGCTGTGGACGTGGGTGTGCTCTGGGCAGAGCACTTGTGGGTCCGATGGGAACATTGTCTCTGCTTTGGGAGTGATGCTTCCCCAGGGAGAGATGGAGGATCTCTGCTGTTTGCAGAAGCAGGAAAAGGGCAAGAGGGACCATTTGCAATCTGGAGGGGTTAGAAAGTTTAGGGTCTAGCTGTGGTTTGCTTTGCCTTCCTCCTCCTCCCGTTTCCAGCGTGTGGGAGGCATCTTTATCCGGCCTCACCAGCAGCATCAGGCTCATGTGGGTTTGGCAAAGCGAGCGGGCACGGCTCTCTGCCCTGCTCTATAAATACAGTGGCTTCTCCGGGGCCGTCTAGACAGGAAGCAGCCTGAGAACTGGGAGAAAACTGCCTGTGTTAAAGGGGACCAGCAGCTTGTGCTGAGAGTCCAAGGAAAACTGCTACTGAAATATTCAGATGTGCCCAGGAAGCTGCTCTGAAAGGGGCTGCAGCCCCTGGGAGCCTGGCTGCTGCTGGGCCGGGTGCCAGGCTGCCTGGATGCGGCGAGGTGCTGGGCAGGAGCTGCTGCCTGCATCCTGCAGGCTCTGCCGAGCTCCTCCTGCCCGCTGTCTCATCCTTCAGAGTGCAAAGACTCCCCCAAACCCTCATTCTGCCCGTGTCTGGCAATGATGCCATTTCCATCAGTGCAGCCACATCCTCCCACTCTGGTCTTCCTCCCATCCAGCCCAGTCAGCCCCTCTGCCTCCCGTCCTTGCACTGGAGAATAGCTCTAGGGAGTGGATCCACTAGATCCTCCCTCATCAGAGCCTGGGAAATGACACAAGGCCCCCACTGCTTGAGTCCTTCCCTTCTTCCAGGCTCTGAACCTGTTAGAGTTTACTTTTCATTGCTTTCATTTTACACCCTGGCAGAGGAAAGTCCTCATCCCAGTTGTTTTGTTCCTGGCTGTGGCTTTTTTTCACTATAAATATCCAAGGATTGCTTGAAAGAGGAAAACAACTCTAGGTAGTGGGGGAAAAAAAAATCATAGCCCATGGGTAATGACGCATAATTACAGTCTTTTTTTTCTGATGAAAGGAGCTGCCATTGGGCTCCTAAATGACAGTGTGCAGAAAATGCTATTATCAGATTATCCAAGTGGCAGAATCTTTGCAGCAACAAGAAGACAAAATGCATCCGGCCCTGGGGAGGAAGAGCAGCCAGCACCATCCTCATCCCCAGCCGCATGGCAGTGCAAGAGCTGGAGAGGAGAATCCCACAGCCGAACAGGATCTCTGCAGCAGCCCCGGGCTGTTTGCTGTCCATGGAAACTTGTCCTGATCCTGCCAGCTCCAGGGACCTGTTCCTGTGTCCTGAGGGGCAGCAGCAGCTCTGGGCTGGGCTCTGCAGGTGCCGCTGCAGGGGTGTGTTAAGGGAGCATGTTCCTGATCTGCCCAAGTGATTTGTCTCTTGCTCTTTGCCTGTATCCCTGTAGATGCTGTAAATTACAGGCATCTGTTATCTGGAGCTTCCTCCTCCTGCTAAGGTGAGATAACAGCCAGAGGAGGCTGCTGCTATTACTCTGATCGACTTTGGCACCTTTATCTACCCCTAGAGATGTTTTGGGCCTGATCAAAAGATATCAGGAGACTTTCTCAGGGTGGACAGCCCAGGGGACAGGCTGTGCCCTGTCCCTGCCCCAGATCTTAAGATAGTGGCTGTTGTGGGCAGGCACTCACACCTCCTGATCTCATCATCACCAGGGCAGCACAGAGCCACTTTCCACCGCAGAACCTGGTCCCTTTCCCGCCTTGTAGGCAGTCTGAGGAGCCTTGGGACCAGTAGAGCATCGGTGCAGCTAATGGGAAGTGCTGGATGTCCCCTGAGACAGCTTATTAAACATCACAGCCCTGTGAGAGAGCCCAGCTGGAACAGTGAGACATTCATACACAGCTCTGCTTCAGTGCAAGAGGGGCAATGTCAAACAAACATAATTAATTAACCCCAGCGTGAGTGTGGGTGCCCTGGAGCTGGTCTTCTGCTCTGAGTGAGCTGATGCTGGGGCAGTGTGGCACACAGGGGCTTCTGAAGGATGCGTTTCCCTCCATCACCATCAGAAGAGCAGCCGGGGAGCAGTGGATGGGGGATATATTGTGATGCTGTTGAGCTGCAACCAAGGAAGGAAAAAGCCAGTTTGGGTTGATGGTGATAGTTGAGAAACTCCGAGCAAGAAGAGTGCTGGGAAGCCAGCCTGGGTCCCTGCAGCCAGAGCTCTGCCTGTGTCAAGGCTTTACCCAGGCACAGCAGCATCCCTGAGCTGGTGTGATGTGGGCCAGGACAGGGCTTCATGTGGCCGAGTGGTGCTGTCACAGGCACCAACCTGGCCAGGCAGCCCAAAGCTCAGTAACAACACTTTGAGCTGGAGCAGAGAGGCAGGTGAGGGGAGGATCACACCCTGGAGCTGATCCTTTACTGTTGCTGATTTTTCAGTGTTGTGTTTCCCTGGGAAAGCTGGTGATTTGGGAGTTCCCTGTAGGGTCCTGCCAGCCGGTGGCAGGGTGGCCTGGCTGACCACTGGCCCTCGAGGGGGGCTGGGCTTCTCCAAGGTAGCTGTGTCGGTGCCCCGCAGCGAGCTGCTGGCCTTGGGGCAGTGTGCTGAGTCGCTCTCTGTGACTCAGACGTTCCAGCTGATGGGAAGCAGTTGGCCAAGGTCAGACAACGCACCTGGAAGTCTCTACTGAGCAAACCCTGCCCCAGGGGTAGGAAAGAGTGGGGAAAAGGCACGGGTTGTGTCTTGGGGATGAGGAAGAAGGGCGGCACAAGCACAGCCTGCCCTCAGTCCTGGCTCCCGTCCGGGGACGGGCAGGGGTGTCCTGAGTGACCCCTGGGGCCAGGCTGCATCCCCACTAACACGAGTGTGTGCTTGTGCACGCTTGGCGGGTCTGATGCACATCCTCCCGCGAGCAGCCGCGCACATGTGTGCTCCATGCTCTGCCTTCTTGCTCAGGCTCGAAGCCACAAGCCTGGCAGCTGCCTGCAAGGAGCCCCGCACCCTGATGTGCTCCGGCCTTTTCAGGGAGAGACGGAGCTGACAAAGTCTTTTTCAGTGGGATCTGTCAGGGAAAGCTCTTTGTTCTTCAGCATTTGCTCTTGCCTCCCCCTCTGCAAACCTAAACTGGATGCATCTGCTTTTGTTTTCTAAATGCAGAATTAGGGACTGAAAAGAGCCCCTTTGTAGTGGGGAGGAGGGGAGAGCTGCAGATCTTTAACTGGGAACGCAAGGTCAGGGGGGAGCCACTCTATTGTGCTGGGACTCTCCTCCTCCAGCTCAGCCCTTTCTGTGCCCCCTCTTCACACTCCGGTTCCCACTAGAACCACTCTGGAGATGCTGGGAAACCCGCCTGGGTGGGAGAGGGAGGACAGGCTGATCCCTCAGCCCTGGTCCAGGGGCCGTGCCAGTGCCCGTTGGCATCACCGCTGCTGTTCCCGTGCCCAGTGGTGCAGACTCACCCTGTGGTGAGTTTGGCTGCTTCTGGGAGCCACAGCTGGGAGCGGGCGTGCAGAGGTGGGCGGCAGAGGAAGGTCACCCCACGGCCTTGGGCTGGGCGCGTGGGCGTGCGCACGTGGAGCCGGGAGGGGGGAGGTGTGCGCACACGTGTGCGAGACCCTACGCAGGGATGCAGATGGGATGGTGCATGTCCCTGGGGGCAGGGGATGAGGGTGCACCCCTGCCCCGTGCTTGGTTCCAGGCTGCAGAGGAGGGAGAGCTGGCAGGGAGGCTATGAAAGCTGCAGGCTCTGGGAGCAGAGTCCCCAGGGAGCTGCTCCCCGAATGCCTTTGTTCCTCCATACCCAAGACAAAACCCTGCAAACCCCAGACTTACAAGTGTCTCTGTCTCTTCTGTGACAGGGCAGCTCTGTGATGAGCCTCCCCCTTCCCAGCCACCTCCCTGCCACTCTCCCAAGGAGATGGATGACCCAGACACAGCCTCTAGCCTGGGGTAGGACCACAGGGTCCAGAGCATGGCCGTACCCCAGCCATACTGAGGCCAGGAGCTGCTCTGCTGCGATGCAAACCTTCTTCTGAGACAGAGGAGACATCTCCCCACAGTGTCGGTGCCAGCCTCACCATCTCCTATTTTCAGCAACAGCTGCTTCACTCTCCCAGGCAGAAAGGATTGATTTTTTTTAATCAAGAACCTGCATCTCCCACAACAGGAGCAACTCCTGTCAGCAGTGCAGCACTGCGCAGTACCTGACACCAAGATGAACCTCCCTGGTGGAGCCAAATCTGCAGGTTTGACACTGCTCTGCTCTGGGTGGTGCTCACACGCTGTCCTGGGGATTGCCTGACACAGGGTCAGTTCTTCAGCTGTTGTGGCAACTGAGACCTACTTCAAGTTTTTTCTTAATCTCCTTCTTGATTAACTGCAGCTAAACTGAAATGAGCCCAAGTTCATGTGAAATTAGCAACTGCGCTGCCTCAAAATTGCATCACCACTGCAAACGTGTATGTGGAAGAGCCCAGCAGATCACCACCCAAGTGCAGAAGGGCCATGGACCAGCTGGAGTTGAGGCTGCCACAACGCAGTGCCCCAGCCCTCTGCCCCTCCCTGCGAGTGCTGGCAGGCAGCGAGCTCTGGATTGGTCCTTGGGGCTCTCTTGCTCCTCAGTCTCAGTCGTGGCCTTTGGCAGCCCCACGTCCAGTCTGGGGGAGCATCCATCTCCCCGTCCATCCTGGAGGACCTGCTTATGCTACACTTATGCCACCAGATGGTGACAGCTTGTGGTCACTCCACCACTGAGCCCCGGTATGATGCTGAGGCCAGGGATGCAGCTGAATCCTCCAGCCTCCCAGGAGCAGGGGATGATTCTCCCTATTTTCTACCATTTGTGATCACCTTGACTTATAAAAGCCCAAGAACTTGTGTCCTGTTTATATAACCGAGCAGAAAACCATCCCCATCAGCAACAGAGGCGAGAGCCCATCCCCTTTCCATCACAAGGGTACAATCCCATAAGGTCCATTTTGGGACCAATATTAATAAATCTGGGACAAAAGCTCAGCAGGAAACATGGCTGCTCTGGAGGAGAGTGGGGACAGAAGATGTCATGGCAGCTCCCCCAGCTCCTGGGGGTGCCCCAGCAGCCTCACCAGCCAGGCACCTTCAGCGCCAAAGGGCCTGGCTCCTGGCTGTTGGGCAATGAAGGGGAGAGGAGAGCAGGGCTGGGAGTGGGCAGCTGCCTGGAATGCCCCAAAGGTGTGAGGGGGTGGGGCTGGGGTCACCTCTCTACCCCGCTGTCATTGAAACGCTCCCCACGTTCAGCTCGCTGGGAGAAGAGGTGTGCTAATTCTCCCCCTTCTCCCTGTCTGCACATCTGTCATCCTGGAAAGAAAATATCCGACAGGTCTTGGCCTGGTGAATGGAACCGATGCCTGAACCAGCGAGAGGCTGCTCCTGAGGAGGGATGCCCAGCATTTGGTTCAAATATAGCTCTGGTGATTGACAGGGCTAATTCAGCCTGTCCTCTTCCCTGCTATAACTTAATCACTTGCACGTTTCCTTGCGCAGGTCTTTCGCTGTCAGCCAGAGATGTCTTCATTCTGGGATGCCCCGACTCATGGCTTGCTGCCGTTCTTGTGCCTCCTGTACCATCTGTGTCACCCTAAGCCAGCCCAGCTTTGAGGGAGCTCATCTGAGCTGCCCAGACTGGGGAGGTGTGGTGTGGGCTTCCCAGAAGACCAGCTGGGTTCTCTGGTGTGCCACTATCTCACTGTGCCCTCAGGCTTGGGGACCTGGCACGTTCCCAGCTGAGCCTGAGCAGAAAGTGCATGTGCTACACGTGCACCTAGAGAGTTTTTGGGGTGCCCTGTGCCATGTTGGGGTGCCTCTATGCTCACTGCCATGTTGTGGCTCCAAAGCTCGGTGAAAGGTACACAGGGCAGGGATGGCAGCTGCGGTTCCTGGATGGTTCTCGGGAGGAATCTGGGTCTGGCAGCCCTTTAAAAACCTGCTCACAGGGCACCCTGGGGCCTTGCTTCACAGAAGGGCCAGGCTGGGGGCTCCAGGCTGCCCAGAGCTCTGCGTGCTGCTGCCTCTGGGGGTGCTGGGCAAGGAAAACAGTGGGGTGCAGGATCCCTTTGACCCTACCTGGGCCACAGGCCCCAGGCTTCCCTGGTGCGACCGAGAGCACGGCGACGAGCGTCCCGCCGTGGAGCATCCCCAGCCTGCGCTGCTTTCGGGGCGACAACCGCCTGCAAAACCCAGTGGGGAGCCCGGGACCCCACGGCCGGGGGTGCTGCCCGGGGGCCGCGGGGGTGGCCCAGCGGCGACTACAAGCCCCATCAGGCCG